>SNQJ01S0037995.1:91302-102666 GCA_010110895.2 Picea sitchensis
GTTGAATTGACCCTACCTATCCCTGAATCTCATGAGATTTCGGTTATTGGCTCGGCGAGCCTGGGCATATTTTTGCAATCTTTCAATGATTTTCATCATATGTCCTTCCTTATCCAATTATTTTTCATGCCCATTGGAGTTCAATCCTTCGACTCCCAAGTTGACATCCCTCCCTTCTCTTTCGTTCTCTGAATTGGAGGCAATCAACACCTCTTCCATTTCTCTACACTTTGTGGAAATTCTAATTGGTTCTGGCACTCGTCAAACTTTTGCAATCACAATGTGCAAACAACCAAAATTTGTCAAGCCATCTCTTCTTAACAAATTCCATACATTCAAAACCAATTCGAATAAGAAAACGTTTTGATTTCATGAATTTTTTGAGCTCTGCTCAACTCTGTAATTTTCAGGTGATAGCTCCCATTTCCTTAGTCCCTAACCCATGCGATCACGGGTCATGACCAAACACTAAACTGCTAGGTGCTACAAGGCTCTCCAAATGAACTTCGGGTTTCAGGATTTTGGGGTTTCGGGTTTTGGGGTTTTGGTCCCAGAGGTTCTCGCACTCACTTCCTTCTCCAACTCCTGACTTCTGAAAATTTGATTTCCTTACCCTTCAGGCCCACAACACAACTGTCGTCCACCAGGGTAGTGACACATGGTGTCCTTAAGAAGGTCCACCTCACTCCCAGTGATGTCAGGGGCCCCCACTACTTTCACTTTTCGTTTCGGAGTTTCGGGCATCGGGAGTTCGTGCACCTACGCATATTGAACTTTCGTTTGCCGAAATTATGAAATTATGGTATATTCATCTACTTGATCCAACAGTCAAGTTCCTCTCCTACGATCTAGAATGTAGATCGTTTCGGGATTTCAGGGTTTTGGGTTTTCGGTAACCGGGAATTCGTGATGAAGCGACTCCAAATCTCTTGTTACTTCAATCCTTGAATTCTGATATGGAAATTCATGTATGAGATAAACGACTGTAAGCCTCCCTGATCCGACGGCTCACAGGATTTCGACACTTCTTTCTAGAAGCACTCCACCATCCGATTCTACCCTTATTAATCCCTTTCGTGATTTGGGACTTGGAGTGACCAAGAATTTGGCCTACGTTCCAAGTTCACGATCCCTAAATTCACGAAATGATCCAACGGTCCTGATTCCCCATGATCCGACGGCTCAGATCTCATCGATATTTCATGTATCGGGATTTCGTGTGTCACGAGGTCGAAAGATTTTCCACCTTCGTCCTCCCTATTCCCGAAATGTCGATTTCTTCCTGGACAATTAACGATCCAATTCTCTCCTTAGATCGATGGTTGTGATCCAATCGTGAATTCGTGTTTCATGAATTCTCACGAACTCACCCTTAGACCATTTCAAGTCATGAGTCAGTGAAAGGTTGATCGCTCTCCACGCGTCCTTTCTAATGGACGGTCCTGATGAATTCGAGATTTCACGTATCACAATTTCCACACTTCTGTGCAACTCCAAAGGGTTTTAAACCTTGTGCACGTTCTCCATATCTGATGGTTGTGAGGGTTCTCCTTTCCTCCCAAACAGATCGCATGGCTCCAACACTTCTGGTGTGGAGTTCTCTTTCTCCCTGTGGCCATATACCACACCGGCTACAGTTTTATAATACTACTACACCTCCTGAGCTTTGTAACATGGTCAAGTAGTTCGTTGACACTTGGAAACATTCTGAGGTCTGAAATTATTCCTCCAGACACAATTTCCTTCTCAAAACCTCGGTCCAAATATCACTTATCCATCCCATCCAGGCTCAGCATTGAAACTAGGCTCTGATACCAAACTGTAACGTTCCTGACCTTAATCCAACTAGCCGGGCAAACGTTACTGTGTGGAACAACATCATTCTCATACTTAATTAATAACCTGAATTTAAGTCATATTAAACACATTTAACTCAGAGTAAGCACAAGATTACTACTAACATAAAAAAAATCCCTATCATTAACAATAATTCATATGCACAATAGAATAAATGATACATATAAGCATCACAGGCATGTAAAACATAATATTAAGCATAAGCTGATACTTATCTTTGAAACCATGGTAATTCCACCAACCACGTGCATGCCTTCCATGAACCTCCCAACCTTAGACCACACTGCTCAACACTCTCAACAGTGGGTCACCCAAGGCAAGCAATCCTAGTCTAGGCTGAGGTTACAGGAAAAACTACACAGGATAACCAAAAGGATTCTTCTCAGGATGCCTTCTTATGCCCAGTACTAACAGACTCTCATTCCCCACATGTTTGTTCCGCCTGGGAGTATACACCTTCACAAGCACAGTCCATCCATGCTTCACCTCCCTCTCTGGGCCTCGGAAATAGGCCAAATCAGGAATTCTCAAAGCTCTGAAGATGGTGCTGGACTCTAGAAAACCACTTCCCAGCAGAATCTCTCACCTGGAGGGAGTTGCTCATAGGTCTGAAAACCTGCTTCTTCTACCATGGGCCTGACAACCTACTTCTTCAGCACACCCTTCGACTCAATTCCGACTGGGTGAGGGAAACTGCAACAACATCAAGAACTTAGTTGACATGAGGATGATGACCACAACAGAAAACGGACATAGTCCCACAAATGGAAATGACCAGACACTAAAACAAAGCACGCTCAGGCGATTATCCAGGTGTTGGGTTCTACAAAAGACAAAAATCGGCTCACGTTTTACCATTTATAGGATGTGTGACAGGAAATTATGCAGAGGTCGAGGATGGAGGCCAAACACAGAGACCAGCGGAAATTTATGGGAATACACCGGCCAATCATAGAGGTCTCATGGTTTCATTTTTCAGTGTTGTGTGTGATATGTCGAGCTCAGACATAGAGGTCACACAGTTTAGACAATGAACGATAGAATGGAGAACGAACCCACTCAGATGCAATCGTCCGCGGAAAGAATGGGAAGCGAACCCCCAACACAACTCATTTCCTGGGTTAAATCGCATGCGCCTGGGTCGACACATGTCACCCATGAAGCTGCATGCATTCCATCAGCATGCGTTCCTCCCCAAGAACTTAGGACAAAACATAGATTTCACATGGCTTTTTGGAATAATATTAAAATATTATTCCCAAGGACTTAAGCCCCTAGGCTCAACACTTAGCCTCTCTTCCCAACCTTCCAGCCCCCAATCCCTTACCCACTATGTGGAATCTTAGTCCCCCATCACTCATTCATCGTGGTCGGTCTGCATGCAATGGTGTTTATATTTTTTATTAATTTTCTGCATGATTACATATACAAAAGTAGGCTCTCGGCCTTAACACTTAGGCTCTCCGGCCTAATAACACATAAGCCCACTATATTATATAAACTTGGCTCACCAGCCTATAAAACATAATTACAATTCATAATTCAAGCTTTATACTTCATAGACATGATTTACAACAGGGCTCGACCTTGGGGACATTACATAAAATCTCAAAACTCCTTCTTAATGAGGAAGGTATTATATCCAACATATACTCTAACACTGTCACCATCCACACGAGCTCATGACCATTGACTTTCAGACACATGAATCTATACATCACAAGAAATCCATATTGACTTCACAACATGCATCTAGGGCTGCTAGGTATCTCTCTAATAGCTACAACATGCCATCATGAGACTATCTAGCTTCCCACAGAAAACATATGAAGCCATCACTCCCTCTAAGGCTATATAGTCTTTAGATTCATCTACTCCCTATGCATGTGTTGACCTCCTCATTTTCTTCATTACATGGATGTGCACAACTCTATGTCTCGATAGTCTTGATTCATGTTGCTTCCTGCAACTATCATTATGGCTCCTTCTCAGAGCTATTACAAGTGACATGCTCGGAACAAGAAACAAGAACAATAAAAAAACATCTCCTAGAGGTGATCAATTTTTCTTGTACACAACTATATATAGTGACCCTTGAAATGATATGTCTTCTACTAGCATACATCCATCATATACTCGATGTCATATGACTAACCATGTTGATTTTCTAGAGTTAAATTAGACAAGAACAATTTTTTGCAAGTGGTAATTACGTCCAAGGATATTACTTTAGTAAACTCTAGAACATCACTAAGTAATTACACTCAGAAAATTTCAACTACTTAGAAACTTTGACCTCTTCCTTAGATCACTTCCCACATGTGAGAGGGAAAAATATGTGTGTCTATTATTGTCTCTTTTTATAGTAATATTAAATTGATCCAAAAATACACGTCTCTTTGAAAATTAAATTTAAAATTAAATTTAAAATTAAATTTAAATTTCTTTCTTATAAATAGTTAGAGAATACCTCACATAACTACCCAAATATTAATTTGGTTATAATCCATCCACATAGTATTTGACTTTGTTAAATTGTTACTCCATAAGTCATGTGATTCTTTGCATAAATATAGGTAGAATTAAATATGTAGTACATTCCTGATATTTAGGTAATTAGACATTTTTACAAGAAATCACTGCCCACCATAATTTATGGAATTTTTTCTATAATTTAGGTAGGAGTAAAAATTAAATATGTTGTACATAGAGATTGCAACAACCCCATAATNATGAGTGTTCTATATATAAATAACATATGGTGACCATGCTGACCATCCATGAAGAGATGCATCCCTTGGGTAATAAATGTGTCTTAGGAAGTATGCTTAGCTCCTGAGATTAAACCTTGTTGAATCATCGCATCATAGGAGCTCTGAAAAATAGGGAACCATCCCTACCCTCAATACTTTTAGACCTATAGAATTTTAGAATGTCAAGGCTCATGAACCAACCCTTTAGACTACTTCCCCTGATTATACTTTATATTATATTATACATATAATATAAATAGACTTTATATTTTATTATATATATTTATACTTTATATTTTATTACATATATTTATAATTTATATTATAAATATATTATTACATTAATGATATTATAATTAATGATATTTCTTAATAATTAATAATCATATTATTAATTATCAATCTAGTAGAATGTCGTTTGGATGCTGCCCGGACATAAAAAAACGTCGTGTCTTAGGAGCCAAGTCTCCTTGATTTTCCATCTGTAGGTTATAGCCAAACCGTTCAACACAATATTTGAGACTCTCATCTTCATGCTACATCATTTTGAAGACTTACTCTCTTCTTTCTTTATCTTTGTAGCAATATTGGTACTTGTCTGAAAATGTCTTCATCATTTGATCCCATGGGCGGATCCTATCCTTTCCAAGACCCATAAACCATAACAGTGCAATGCTCTTGAGTGTGGTGGGAAAAAGGTTCAGTTTTTGGGTGTTTTTCATGTTGTCTTAGATTCTACAAAGTACATCAAACTTGAAGAGGAAGGTATCAGGATCTTCTTTATATAACCCATGAAAGTTTGGCAAGTTTGAATGAGGGATGTTATTCATCTTGGTATCCTCATCTATTTCTATGATTGGAAATATGAAAGTTGTATTTTCCTCCTTGAAAATCTCCTGTTCCATTTCTTTATGAGGGTTGTCCTTTGTTTCTAAAGGTGCCCTAGGAAAAATCAATTCTCCAGAGTGATATTGTTTGGTGATATGTTCTTCTGAGAGAAGATCCTCTTTGTTTGGAGATTCATGTATAGCCTTTGATTCTTGAGGATATGCTCTAGGGTTAATCTTGGTAAGAAATCTTGTTGTAGGGGATAAGTAATTTGGTTTTTTGAGCTCCTTCCCCTCTTGTGATTGACCTACACTATTATCTTTTTGGGAGTTTTTGGAAGAGCTAATAAATCCTCCTTGTTGATCTCTATATTTGGGCATAGAAAAGATTAGAAAAAAAACATTCTACAAATTGATGAAAATTAAACATGACATTTAATCTATTGTAATGAATGAAATCAACACACCTAATAAAAAACTACCTTTTTTTGATAGTTCCCCGACAACGATGGAAAAAATGACAAACTTTTCAATTACTTTCTAATTATTTAGCGAGCAAATGAAAACTGTACATTTAATTATCAATATGGGGTTGTATCTTAGTTGAAAAATATCATGCACCATATATGCAAGTTGTAGTGTTGTTTTTCTAGTACTTTGAATGTCACAAATCAAGGGTTCAAGATGCTTAATTAAGTCACCAAACTAAACTATTCCCTATGTTGCAGGGAAGTAAATATTGCAATTGTAGGAAAATAAAGTGACACTTGCGAAATTGAAATCATGCTTGTGGAAATTGAAATCACACTTGAATGAATTGAAATCACACTTGCAGAAATTGAAATCACTCTTGCAAAAATTGAAATCACTCTTGTAGGAATTGAAATCACACTTGTAGGAATTGAAATCATTCTTGCAGGAATTGAAATCACACTTGCGAAAATTGAAATCAAACTTGCGTAAATTGAAATCAATCTTGCAGGAATTGAAATAACACTTGAAAAAATTGAAATCACACTTGCAGAAATCAAAATCACACTTGTGGAAACTAAAATCTATACTATGATCTACTAGTGACTTGCTCAAGAATAATGAAGATCATGTTTTGTTCAAACAATTAAGTGTTCATTCATCCAATATAAGTCCACTAATACCAGTCTCAAACTGTTGAAGACTAACATTATCATAAATTAAGAAAGAAACAATAAAGTGCAGTTGCAAGAAGAGTCGTGACAACGTGATTTGCAACATTGAAATTACAACACAAAAAGGAATCACAATGATGTAATTTGCAACAACACGAGTTGTAGCAACATAGACTACAACAACAAATCTATAACAATGCGAGAACAATAGTGAGGTGAATGTCAAAAATTAGAAGTTGCAGTGCATCTACAATTATGACTTCACAAAAATAGAACCAATGAAAAATTGTAGCTTAAGAGTGTTTATTATTAATAATAAGAAATTAAATATCGACCACACACGAATTGTAGTGACTGTTCTACCAGATTTTAGAATTGTAGGAGATTAAAAGGTAAAGTAGATATGGAAATAAGTAAACAGAATCAAAAGACTAAATCCTACACTAGTATGCAGGAAGTACCTGACTAAAGAGGGGGGCCTACCCCCTTATACAAGGCACTGAGATACGAAATTAGAACCACACGATCACCAACACATCAACAAGTGAATGAAAGTAGGAAATCAATTATATTGCAGAAGTTTGAAGTTACAATAACAGTCGAATGCTTATCCATAGAATAATGTCCTCCCTCTCAGCTATGGGGAAGTTGAGTTTTTTATACAACATGACTGATGTCTGGAATTATAAAAGGTGATGGATGGATAGCTATGAGAATCCAACATTTCATCTGGTTACATTGAGTGTTTCAAACTTTAGTGATAATCGATAGGGATAATTTCAAGGATGGAAATTTAATTTGAAATGTAGAAACCTTGGCGAATATTACTAGTCCTTATATGTCAACTATAATTGTTTGGCAATATTTTTTTTAAAATATTCAAGTTTCTAAGGATTTTATATAGTTTTTACAAAAAAAAATCTTGAATTTTAAGGTAAAATAATTTTGTCCTATAGAATTTGGGCGAATAATTTTAGAATGGCGAATCTTGTTTTGGGAAAAACCATGGAAAATTAGCCCATGGGAAAATTTTAGCCCCTAAAAATTTCCCTCATTAATCAATCATGTGTTGAATCAATAGGAAAACCGATTTCTTCTTTGAGTCACCTACTTACATCATGTTGCTTTCCTATATGGATACCACTTCCCAATTTCCGGTTGTAGTGTTGATTGTTGTGTTGGAGGGTTATTTACTCATAATCGCAGCAATGTTAGACTTGGTGTCACAACACCATAGAGTATACTTGGAGTTCCATCCATTGTCCAGAGTCATAGAAACATAGAGTATTCTTAGATTTGGAATATTTTTTTTTATTTTTCTCTGGAGTTGCAACAACAAAGATTGAACTTGGAGTTGTAGTGGTTGGTTTTTTCCTGGTTACCTGGAGTTGCAACATGAAGAGTGAACTTGAAATTTCAACAATTGGATCATGCTCATAATTGCAGCAACATCAAGTGCACTTGGAGTTGTAGTAGAGAGGTATTGTAGTCACTGTGAGGATTTGCATATGTTGTATTACTCTTGTGTAGTCGTAATTAGTACATGAAAGTAGTATGTTCCTTAAGAGATATACAACAATAGTGTATTAATGGCATATGGGTAAAGATTGGTACCTTGATCATAAATGAGGAAAAACTAGATAAGGAGAGTATTAAAACAAAGTGATTAATGGAAAATGGTAAAAAAAAATGTATTAGAAGGTGTTGAAAGTATGTCAATTTAGGCACCCGTCACTTATTATACTAAGTCAACGGGACAGGTTGAAGCTATCAATCATGTACTCAAAACCATGATCCAAAGGATGATATGGAAACACAACAATAACTGGAATCTTATGCTATTCTCATCATTGTGGGCTTAACAAAACTCAACCAAGACTGTCACTAGGTTTACATCATTTCAACTTGTTTATGGAGTGGAGGAATTCCCATGAACTGAATGAGAAATTCCATTGCTAAATCTAGTTGTAGAACTTTTTCCTAGTACTTCCATTGAGGAATAACATCTCTTATAAATGGCTCATATTAATTAACACCATCGGGATGTTGCATTGGCCAATCAGACTCATAAGAAGTGTGTAAAATCTCAATATGACAAATTGGTTCAACCTCGTGTCTTTTCATAGGGTGACTTGTTTTTGGTCTACGACCAAGACCATGCTACTTTAGGACAAGATATGTTTTAACCCCTTTGGAATGGTTTTTACATTTTTAAATGTGTCTTTCACATAGAGGCCTATGAGTTAGTTGATTATGATGAAATCACACTTTCATATCATTGCAGTGGAATCTACTTCAAAAATTATTATTCCTAGGCCACCTAGATGCATGATGCATTGTGCATAATGTATTTTTATATTTTGGAGTGGTGTTATTTTTATTTTATGTGTGTGTTTTTTCTCGGTTCAATTCTTATCATGTTTTATTCTTGATTTTCAGATTTCAACATCCACCTTTGTCTACAAAGGCTTCAAATACGACACCAGTCATAGTACCCAGAACATGGATTCCACTACTTGAGTGATTTTCTTTCCCACAGATGAATTGGTGAATTCAAGGGGAATATGCCTTGGTCCCACAACCAATAAAATTATGGAGTATAGTTTACTCATTGATCTCTTATACACAGATCTTTCTCTCCAGATTCACATGTTAGTTGTCTAGTTTGATTCCCAACTAGTGGTATCTCATTTTAATCACTCTTATCTCATACAAAGTCTTATGCTTCTTCACAAGTATTTGAGGGTTCATCTTCTTGAAATTTACTTTTATTATATTGATTAACATCATATTAAAAGAGGTTATAATTCATTGGTTGATTCATATTATGTCTTATATTGGCATTTCTTACATTAATTATGCATTTGAAAAAAATACATGTACATACACATGGGTATCATTCACATCAACAAACAACCGTAAGTATGAGACAAAACACACATACACACACACATATGTCCATTAGATGTATCTTTAGTGGTTCAGAGGAATGATTATTACCCTCCACACCCAGGTTCAAATACTTGGTGTGACATTGTGTTCCCTTTAATGGGTCTATAAGATGCTCTTGTTGTGGATCCCCCAATACTATGAAAATGCTCGACCACCCCATGTTCTCCTCCATATGCATTGGAGGAACACCCATAGTTAGTCCTTCCAGGTTTCTTCATACCCCATTGAGGTCACCAACATCATTTCTATCCTCATCAAGTCCTTGCAGTAGGATAAATACCATCTACTTAGTCATGTCAATCCCACATTTGTGTTAGCAAAATAATTTGTATTATTTATGCTACATTAACCAAAAAAATTACATATTAAAAACCCAAAAACATTATAAAAATTCAAAAATTCAAAAAATAATTTCACAAGTCTCATCGAGAGGTTCGAATTGTTTTCGAGAGGGTAGTGTGAGATTTGGATACTGATAAAAGTCAATTCCCTCATATGGGAAGTCCTTGATGGACATGATTTTTTGGTTCCACCATTTGACCTAGACAGGATCGTAATCACTTTCCACTCTGCCACCCAAGACTCACATCATGTAGTTAGTCCACCATAGCATCTTGGGGTACCTAGGCCCTGGAGATGGTGCAATCATTTGAGGCATCATCATTGGGATTCTCTCTAGAAAAAATGTGACTAAAATAGTAGCATATTTGAACGGTTTATGTCTCCTAGTCTTGTATCATGTTAATTGTTTCTTCAAATTAGTGATAAACTTACATGGATATTCTACTAGAACATTTCATCACAACAGATCTAATAAAATACTAAAATATTTAGTTTTAAGGTTATTTTTCATTATATTTAGTTATTGATTTTCTTCTTATGCATGAGATAGATGTAAAATAAAGAAAAATAAAATAAAATCACATCATCCACAAATACAAACAAGATATGACCTGGGAAACCCAATGCAGGAGAAAACCAAGCTAGAAGGTGAGGTTTCTCTGCTCTCTTTTCTCTGATATAGAAAGGTTTCAAGTACAAATAAAGAGGCACTCTCTATGGAGTTTCCTTTGAAAAATGGCCTATATGGCTTATACAAAACGTCTCCTCCCCTATTATTATCATAGAATACCACTCATATGTTTTTATTAACTATGGAACAAGATAAAATGAAAAAGAATGGAACAAATTCTCCTCCTAGTGGCACGATATTTAACATAGCCCAATATCCATCTAGGGATAGGTTTTTAACTTCCTCAACCCTCAATTGTGGTAGCATTTTGAACCTTCTAGAATTTTATTGATATCATTCACGTGGCTAGCCCCATATGTATGAGTAATAGAGGTTGATGTGGCATCCTCTCGAACCATGGTGGTCAACACAATAGTTCAACTTGCATGAGGCATGTTGGCACAGGGGCAGACCCAGGGTTCAACTCCAAGAGCACACCAACAAGACCTAATTATTGGCCCTTTCGACAACACCTACAAAGAAGATGCAGTCTCACCCAAAAGTAGCTATGGGAAGGTCACAGGACAGAGATGTATACAACAAAAGGGAATACCAAGTGGACCTAATACAAGAACAATATAGCATCTATATATCACTTACTAGTTCATATCTACTCCGCACAACTATCTATCAGATCTAACACAGTAATGCGATAATAGTATATCAAATGTCAAAGAACAGAGCATCAATCACACACACCACAAAATATACGTGGTTCACCCTCTCTCTAGGGCTACGTCCACAGAACTGTTCTTTATAATATATTAAGATGAAGCATACAGTTCTTTTCTGCGCTCTTAGCTAGTAGATCTTCTTTA
>SNQJ01S0037995.1:103670-121039 GCA_010110895.2 Picea sitchensis
TAGCCATAGTTATATAGACCCTAGAGTGGTAGAAAGTTTGCATTTGATAAGAAGAAAACATGAAAAGTCTTGGGTAGTGTAGCTAGCTACAGGAACCAAGAGGAAAGTCACGGAGTTAGTCAAGTCTTGTCCTGTAGACATGAATGGACTGAGCATGAAGGCCGATTTGAATATTCTGCCTTTAGGCTCTTATGACTATTTAATTGGGATGGATTGGTTTGACCAGCACCATGCCCTCTTGGACTATCGTAACAAGGAATTTACATGCTTGGATGAGGAGGGGAATCGGAAAACAGTCTAAGGAATTCCTAGAGTTGTTACTGTTAGAGAAATCTCAACAATGCAGCTGAAGAAGTGCTATAGAAAAGGTTGTCAATTGTTTGCAGCCCATGTGGAGGAAGCATCCAGAGATGAACTCTCAAATATTGGAGACCATGCAGTACTAACAGAGTTTGAAGACGTATTTCAGGAGGTACCCAAACTACCTCCGAAGAGAGATATCGATTTCTCTATAAATTTGATGCCTGGAGTAGCTCCAGTGTCGAAAGCTCCTTATAGAATGAGTACGCCAGAGCTGAAAGAGTTGCAATTGCAGCTTGAAGAACTTCTAAATAAGGGGTACAATCACCCAAGAGTGTCACCTTGGGGTGACTTGGTCCTGTTCATGAAGAAGTAGGATGGGACATTGAGGTTGTGCATTGATTTCAGATAGTTGAACAAAGTAACTGTCAAGAACAAGTATCCTCTGTCGAGGATCGACAATCTTTTCGATCAATTGAAAGGTGCAAAAATATTTTCAAAGATAGATCTCAGATCGGGATATCACTAGGTAAAAATAAAGGATGAGGACATGAGAAAGACTGCCTTTAGAACAAGGTATGGTCATTACAAGTTCACAGTGGTACCGTTTGGGCTGCCGAACACACCTGTTATTTTTATGTGCTTGATGAATGGTGTATTCAGGGACTATTTAGACAAGTTTGTCATAGTATTCCTGGATGAAATTTTGATGTATTCCAAGTCAGAGGAAGAGCATAAAAACACCCGAGGATGGTGTTGCAAGTGTTGAGAGAACACCAGTTGTATGCCAAGTTGAGAAAATGCTCGTTTTATCAAAGGCAGATCCATTACTTGGGGCACATTATTTCAGAAGAAGGGATCGCCATGGATCCTGAGAAGGTTGAGGCCATTAGAGAATGGTCAACACCAAGGAATGTGGTGGAAGTTAGATCATTTATGGGTCTAGTAGGCTATAACAGAAGGTTTATCGCAGGGTTCTCAAAGATAGCTCACCCTATCACTTCCTTACAAAGGAAGGAGAAAAATTTTCAGTGGACTGAAGAGTGTGAAAAAAGTTTCCAGCGATTGAAGGAGTTGTTAACCAGTGCTCCAATCTTGAGGATTGCAGATCCAAATGTGGATTTCATGGTGTGCATAGATGCGTGTAAAGAAGGGTTGGGAGGAGTTCTCAGTCAGAATGGATTTGTAATCTGTTATGAGTCCAAGAAGCTGAAAGAGCACGAAAATAATTATGCCACTCACAATTTGGAGTTGGCAACAATTGTTCACACTCTGAGGAAATGGAGACATTACCTCATGGGAAGGAGATTTGAACTCAGAACAAACCATAATGGTCTGAAATATTTGTTTGATCATCCAACCTTAAATTCTAGACAAAGTAGGTGGCTGGAATTTCTGTGTGAGTACGACTTTGAGATCAAGCATATCAAAGGAAAGGAGAATAAAGTGGTTGATGCACTCAATAGGAGGGTGCATGAATTACATGCTACAACCATTAGCATGTATCAGATTGATATTAAAAGTATAATTCTGGAGGCTGCAATTGTAGATCTGCAGTACAGAGAATTGGTAGCCAAGCTATAGCAGGGTAAAAAGCCACAGAAGATGGAAATTTATAAATTGGAAACAGATGGAATACTATTGTACAAGAACAAAATTTTTGTACCCAATGTCCAGTGCTTGAAACAAATGATTTTGTAGGAGATTCATAATGTTCCTTATGTAGGGCACCCTGGATATCAGAAAACAGTAGCAACGCAGAGGCTAAGTGTTAAAGCCAGAAGCCTGCTTTTGTATATGTAATCATGCAGAACATTAATAAAAAATATAAACACCGTTGCGTGCAGACCGACCACAATGAATGAGTGATGGGGGACTAAGCTTCCATAGAGTGGGTAAGGGATTGGGGGCTGGAAGGTTGGGAAGAGAGGCTAAGTATTGAGCCTGGGGGCTTAAGTCCTTAGGAATAATATTTGTTGTCTAAACTGTGTGACCTCTGCATCTGAGCTCGACATATCACACACAACACTAAAAACTGAAACCATGAGACCTTTTTGATTGTCCAGTGTATTCCTGTAAATTTCGTCTGGTCTCTATGTTTGGCCTCCATCCTTGACCTCTGCATAATTTCCCGTCACGCATCCTGTAACCGGTAAACCGTGAGTCGATTTGTGTCTTATGTAGAATCCAACACCTAGATAATCACCTGAGCATGATGTGTTTTAGCGTCTGGTCGTTTCCATTTGCGGGACTATGCCCATTTTTTGTTGTGGTCATCAACCTGGTGTCAACTGAGTGCTTGATGTTGTTGCAGTTTCCCTCACCCGGTTGGAATTGAGTCGAAGGGTGTGTTGAATAAGCAGGTTGTTAGGCCCGTGGTAGAAGAAGCAGGTTGACAGGCCTGTGAGTAACTCCCTCCAGGTGAGAGAGTTTGTTGGGAAGTGGTTTTCTCCTAGAGAGAGTCCAACACCAGCTTCAAAGCTCTGAGAATTCCTGATCCAGCATGTTGCCGAGGCCTAGAGAGGGAGGTGAAGCACCGATGGACTGTTCTTGTGAAGGTGTATACTCCCGGGTGGAACAGGCATGTGGGGAATGAAATTCTGTTAGTAGTGGGCATAAGAAGGCATCCTGGGAAGAATCCTTCCATTTATCCTGTGCAGTTTTTCCTGTAACCTCAGCCTAGACTAGGATTCCTTGCCTTGGGTGGAGCTTAGTCCCATCTCGGGGGTGACCCACTGTTGAGAGTGATGAGCAGTATGGTCTAAGGCTGGGAGGTTTGTGGAAGGCCTACATGTGGTTGGTGGAATTACCATGGTTTCAAAGATAAGTATCAACTTATGCTTAATATTATGTTTTGCATGCTTGTGATGCTTATATGTATCATGTATTCTATTGTCCATATGAATTATTATTAATGACAGGGATTTTTTTTTATGTTAGCAGTAATCTTGTGCTTACTCTGAGTTAAATTTGTTTAATATGACTTAAATGCATGTTATTAATTAAGTATGAGAATGATGTTTTTCTACACAGTAACGTTTGCTCGGCTAGTGGGATTAAGGCTGGGGGCGTTACATTTTATGTAATGTCGAAAGTTTTTCTTAAGTGTTAATTTTTGAGCATCCGGATGACATTGTCCCGGTATTGGTTATGGTAATTTGACTAATGGAGAATGGTCTTGGCATAGTATTCTAAGGACATAAGACTCAAAGTCTCTGGATTTCAACATCTGGAAGGACTGAAATTCTTCTCGTGGCACAGATGGAAACCTGATCAAGAATAATTGTCCTTGTAGTCACACAACACTATGTTGAGTATGTGACAATTGCGAGACACTCAGTGTGCATATTGAAGAAGGATTTATATGGATTAAAGTAGTCACCCAGAGCATGGTATGGAAGGATCGACAATTTTCTAATGAGCTTATGATTTACAAACAATAGTGCATGGTCCGATAATTCTACTATTGTTTATGGATGACTTATTTCTAAACAGGTGTGGAAAAGCTCATCTCATAGAGTAAGAGAAAAAATGGCTGCTGAGTTTGAGATGAAAGATATCAGGATGATGCATTATTGTTTGGGTCCCAAGGTATGACAGGGACAAGATGAGATCTTTCTGAAACAAGGGAAGAATACAGTAGAAATATTGAAGAGGTTTGGGATGTTGGATTGCAAGGAAATGGCTACTTCTATAGTATCAAATATGAAGTTGTTGTAGGATATGAATTTAGAGACTATGGATGTTACTTTATATAGGAAGATGTTGGGTTCATTGATGAACTTGATGAACAAAATATCAGATATATGTTCTGTTGTAAACACCCTGAGTCAATATATGGAGCAACCCAGGTAGGTTTATTTGGTCGCAGGAAAACATGTGATGAGGTACCTTAAGGGTACATTGGATCATGATCTCAAGTATGTGACATACCATGAATTCGAGTTATATGGATATTCAGATTCATATTGGGATAACAGTATTCCTAATCAGAAGAGTACATCAAAATATTTCTTCAGTCTAGGCTCCAATATGGTTTCATGGAGTAGAAGGAAGCAATTATGTGTAGCACTCGGTACAACTGAGGCAGAGTATGTGGAATCATGTGCAGCAAGTCACGAAGTAGTGTGGATTAAGAAATTGTTTACTATTGGACTGAATTTTGACTTGTAGGTAAGAACTACAAGAAGAGGATGATGAGACTTGTTCTATAGGACAAGTGATGAAGTTAGCAGGTTGAAGATCCACTTGATTTTTAGTGCTCGAGAGGGAGCCAGACAGTCACTTCCAGTGGAAGATGGGTACTACAGTAAAGAGTAGCAGGCTCTGTTGGATGCAAGAAGAAGTCATGCGTGGTTGTCAATATGGTTGAAGCTAAGTATGTGGTAGCATGTGAAACAATTCATGAAGTAGTGTGGTTGTATAAATTGAAAACTATTGCACTGAATTTGACTTGTAGGTAAGGCCTACAGGAAGAGGATGACAAGACTTTTTCAGGAGGACAAGTTTTCAAGTCAACAGGTTGAATATTTAGTTGATATTTTGTGCTCGAGAGAGATTTGGATGATCAGTTCTATAGGGAGATGTGTACTATAGTAAGGATTAAGAGGCTCCACTGGATGTAGGAAACAATCATGTGTAGTGCTCAGTACGACTGAAGATGAGTATTTGGTAGCATGTGCAGTCGAAATGTGGATTCTAGAACTTTTGTCTAGGTTATTTGGTCTCAGAATGGAGGCGATCTACATTTGGTGTGACAACCAGAGTTGCATGAAGTCGTTAGAGAACCCCATGGTATATGATAGGTTGAAACATATCGAGATAAGATATTACTATATCATGGATATAGTGCAGAAGGGAGTAGTGAGAATATAGTTATGTGACTATAGAGGATCAAGTTGTAGATGTGTTTACCAAGCCATTGTCGAGGATGAAGTTTGAGTAATTCAAGGACAAGCTTGGTGTGGTCCCTCTTTAGAGGGAGTGTTCTCATCCAACATGAAAAAGGGTTGTCATTGAGACATGTGGAACTCATTCATCATGAAAAAGGGTTGTAACTGGGTGTTCTCATCCACCATGAAAAAGGGTTGGCACTGAGACAGGTGGAACTCATCCAGCATGAAAAAGGGTTGGCATGAAAATGGGTTGGCACTAATAAATGTGGAACGCATCCATCATGAAGAAGGGATGGCATTGAGTGTTCTCATACAACATGAAAATTGGTTGGAATTGCGACAGGTGGAACTCATCCAGCATGAAAAAAGGTTGGCATTAAGATAGGTGGAACTCATCCAACATGAAAAAGGGTTTGCAGTGAGTGTTCTCATCTAGCATGAAAAAGGGTTGGCACTGAGTGTTCTCATCCAACATGAAAAAGAGATGGCACTAATATAGGTGGAACTCATCCGGCATGAAAAAGGGTTGGAAGTGAGTGTTATCATCCATCATGAAAAAGGGTTGGCACCGAGTGTTCTAATCCAACATGAAAAATAGATGACACTGAGATAGGTGGAACTCGTCCAGCATGAAAAAGGGTTGGTACTGAGTGTTTCCATATAGCATGAAAAAGGGTTGGCACTGAGTGTTCTCATCCAACATGAAAAAGGGTTGTATCTTAGATAAGTGGATCTCATCGAACATGAAAAAGGGTTGGCACTAAGATAGGTGGATCTCATATAGCATGAAAAAGGAATGGAACTTAGACCAAGGGTGCACATGATCAGGTACTAATGCATTGCAAGGTAGTGGATGTCCTGGGGACATGTTGTAGTTATTTGAGAACTACCCATAGGCCTTGAATGCAATGCCTGTGAAGTCACAAGGGTGCACAGGATGAGGTATAGATGCATTGCGAGGTAATGGATCTCATGGTGACATGTTGAATATATTTGAGAGATACCCACATGTAATCATCAAAGGTAATCTTTAGAGGTAATATTGGCATAATGTAGAATGTCTCCCTCATAGAGAGGGAGTTTTGATGTTTGGGAAGCATTGAAAATACATTCTACTAGATTGATAATTAATAATATGATTATTAATTATTAATAAATATTATTCATTATAATAATATATTTATAATATAAAGTATAAATATAAAGTATATTTATATTATATGTATAATATAATATAAAGTATAAATACATTTATTACCCATGGGACACATCTCTTCATGGATGGTCAACATGGTCACCATAGTTTCATTATATATATAACACTATTCATTGTAATAAGATATCATTCACATACAATATCTTCGCATATCAAAAATTCAACAGATGTGTCTTGTTCTTAAGAGGATTCCAAGATGATTGTAAAGAACTCCTCAACCTAATGGGAGAGGGATATGTTTCTTAGTTAGAATACGATATTATATTGGAACTTTACAACAATTATTCTAGAGGCATATAAAAAATGGGAAAAGGGACAAGATATGTACCAGAAAGAATGGGAAAATCTTCTAGAAGTGGAGTCAAGAGAGTATAAATCAGGAACATGTTAAAATACTTCAAGATAGACATACTTAGTTACTTGAGCTCCCAAATGGATACACTATATATGAAGAAGAAGAGGGAGGAGACAAAACAAGCATTGGCTATATTTTGTCTAAGATACAGAAAAAAGCACCCAAGGAGAGAATGTTTGTTGGATAAAATCAAGGTTTGTGGAATATGTATTTAGGACCATGCTATTCTTAATTGTGCATCATTACCAGAATTAAAATATATTTACTATAAAGCCAAAGAACTAGAATAATTATACCATGTCTCTCATAAGCGACCCTGCAACCCAAACCTCAAGGTACGATATGATATCAATATCAATACTTCAATTCATATTATACTAATCCTTCAATGTAATATTCTTCTCAACCATGGGCTATTCCAATACAACAATGGGTATCTCTTCTCCTCCAAACTAGTTATGGCAACAGGGATGGAGAATCCCTACTATAGGAGGACCTCAACAACCTATTAAACAACCACCCATGCAACTCCTTACTCCTCCCCAAATGTAGGCATCCACATCAACCCCCCTCAACCACAACTACCTGCACAACCCATACCTAACCCAAATAATGGAATTCCAAGTCAGCCAACACAATCTCTTGGACTTTCAACATACCCTACTTATGCCATATATTCCTTATATTGTAATTATATTCACCTTTGATCTCAGAAGACTCTAACCAAAGACCAACCTTAGATTTCCATTGAATATTTGAATGAGGAGGTACCAAATGAAGAATCGAAACAAAAACAATCTCAGGAACCTTCAAAAACTCATAATTCCCATCCTAAACTTCAAGAACCACCCTATCTTGAAAGGATAAACCAAGAAAATCCTTTTAGACATCCTGCGTTTGACTTTATAGGAGAACTCAAAACTTTGTGTGTCAAAATACGACTATTTCAATAAATTAAGGATGTACATATTTATTCAAAATAGGCATGAAAACTTTTCTTAATGAAACCTAGTAGGAAATGAAATGATCGACAAACTTTTCATGTCATGGGAAAACTATCATACCTAATGATGGGGGGAGTTCTCACAACTAAATACTCTCACCTTGAAAGTCTAGTCGTTAATGTGCAGATCAACAAGACACTTATTAGTAACACATTAATTGACCTTGGAGCCTCCATTAACATTATGACATGCAATACCATGCAAGCCTTAGGTATTACATGCCTTAGGGAAACCCCATTGTACATCAACTCACTAATAGATCAACCATGAAACTACAGGGAATTCTAGAAGATGTGGTGATCTTTGTGGATTTGTGGGAATATCCTACTATATTTATGGTTGTACAACCAAAATCCTCCCTGTGCGGCTATCCTATGATCCTGGGATGACCTTGGATGGTTTTTTCTGATGCCTACATCGATTATCGGTCACCCAACATGACCATTTCCTACGGGACATCCACCAAAAAATTAACCCTCTACCCTCCCTCGAAACCCATCATAGACTTAGAAACACAAATTTGGGTTTATGGATAAGAGAGTGGTGAAGAAGGAGAATCCCATGAAGTATTCTCCATAGATCAATACTTAACTATAAGAGATAAAATATAGGATGATGAAATGAAGGATTTTATAGACTCTTCCTCTTCCTCAAGAAACACACATATTCTTGAGCATATTATGAAACTAGAAACTCGGGCTTCTTTAGACTCAATAATAGTTTCATCGATATAACATGAACCCACTCCACAAAAGGATTAAAGATCCCTCATAGAAACCATAGAAATCATCCCAGGGAAAACGTTGAAAATCAACCAAGGACTAACCAAACAAAAAAAGGAGCAATTGGTTCAAGTGTTGCAAAATCACAAAGATGACTTCACCTGGGATTACTCTAACATGAAGGGAATTCATCCTGACATGTGCACACATCGTATATATATTAAGGAAGTATCCAGACCCATTCACCAACCCCAACACTGAATGAACCCGACAATGAAAGACATAGTCAAAGAAGAGCTACATAAAATACTTACAACTAACTTCATCTATCCCATTTATGATAGTTAGTGGGTCTCCCCTCTTATCATGGTAAAAAATAAAAACAATAAGTGGAGAATTTGTGTAGATTATAGAGAACTAAATAAAGAAACACATAAAGATCATTTTCCATTACCATTTATCGACTAGGTCATTGACACGTTAGCAGGAAAAAAATATTTTTCTTTCCTCGATGGATTCAACGGATAGAACCAGATCCAAATTGCAACTGAATACTAGGAGAAAATATCCACATGTCCTTGGGTGACACTACCCTACCATGTTCTACCATTTTGGTTATGCAACACCCCTACCACCTTTCAGCAATTCATTATAGGTATATTCTCTAATCTAATTCATGATTGAGTGGAAATATATATGGATGATTTCACAACATATGGGGACAAATTTGATGAGGCATTAGCCAATATGGAAAAGATGTTAATAAGGTGGAAAAATTCAAATGTTTCCCTTAGTAATGAACAATGATTGGTGATGGAAATTCATTGCATCATACTGGGACATTTCATCTTAGAAAAATGAATTCAAGTCGATCCATAAAAAATAAAGATAATACTAGATTTCCCACTCCAACTTCACAGAAGAAAGTATGAACTTTTCTAGGATATGTTTGTTATGTTATCTTTACCCATTGAAACATTTTCACATATTTCTCATAAATTGTTATCTTTACCTAACAAGGAAAATCAATTTGTATGGAAAGAGACATGCCAGTATGTGTTGGATGAATTGAAAATCAAAGTATATGAAGCCCCTGTACTCAGAGGGTCTGATTGGAACCTCATGTTCCACATTTCCATAGATGCATCAGACACTGTTTTTGGGGTCATTCTTAGAAAACTTGAAGGAAAATACCCATATGAAATTTACTATGTCAATAAGAATCTCTCACCTGTAGAATTGAACTATACGACAACGAAAAAAGAGTTTATTGTTGTTATTAATTCAATAAACAAGTTTAGACACTACATTACTAGATATCCTATAATATTACAAATTGATCATGCTTCTATCAAATATTTAATGAACGGACCAATCACCAATGGTAGGTCCACTAGATGGTTGCTTTTATTGCAATAATTTGGTATTACCATTCCAGATAAACCAAAAAAAGATAATGTAGTTTATGACTTTCTTTCTAGAATAACATCTAACGAGAATGAAACTCCAGTAAAAGTTTTTTTCCCATATCAATGACTCTTTGAAGTGTCTACTAAATCACCTTGGTTTCCATACATTGCTAAATTTTTGGATGCAGGAAAACTTTTTCATCATCTGACTCCCAAATAATGACAAAATATAGTTGGGAAAAGTGAAATATTTTCATGGATTGATGGTTGCCTCTTCTACACTAGGCATGATTTGATTATCAGAAGATGTGGATGAAAGGAAAAATTCTGATAAATACTAAATCTTGTTATGATGGGCCATGTGGGGGCCATTTTGCAGATAAAAGGAATGGGTACAAGTTACTCCATCAAGGGTATTATTGGCCCACACTTTTCTGAGATACCAGAGAGTATGTGAAGAGGTGCGACAATTTCCAACACATGGGTATACCCAACAAATATATGAAATGACGATACAACAACATATGGTGTTATAGCCTTTCAAAAAATGGTCCATTTATTTTGTGGAACCAGTAAATCCCTGTTCCCCTTGCCACTCCTACATCCTCATCTGCAGAGACTATGTCACAAAATGAATGGAGGAAAAATAACTTCCTGCAACAACCGAACAATAAATAATGAAGTTTCTCCATGAATATATATTTTTAAGGTTTATAATACCACGAGAGATACTGAATGACAAATGAACTAGGTTCATATCACCGCTTGTTAGAGACATGATGGAGAAATACAAGATCAAGCACAAAGTAACAACACCATATCACCCACAGGAATATGGAAAAGTAGAGGGGAATAGAAAGATCCTTGAGGCCATCATCACTAAAACCATCATATTACATCTCAAGTACTGGGATGATAGAATCCTTGAAGATTTATGGGCCTACATATTCACATGGAGGACTATTATAGGATGCACACCCTATGAGTCAGTATATGGGAAAATATTACTACTTCCCATTGAGACAAAAATCTAGACACTTAGGAGAGTAGTACAACTTGGTTTGGAACTATTATAGGATAATAAAAAAGACTAATTCAAATTAATGAGTTGTATGAGCTACAACAAGATTCCCTACATCGAGCCACACTGATAAAACACTAAAGGGCCAGATAGCATGATACGTTTATTAAGAAAAGAAGTTCAAAGTTGGAGACTAAGAATTATTTTTTGATTCTAGGTTCAAGGACTGTAGAAGAAAATTTTGCACCAGATGGCTCGTTTGATATGATATTGATACAATATATGACAATGGGTCCATAAAACTACATACCATAGATGAATACATAATTCCTCTAATTTCCAATTGATATAGACTTCGCTTATATCATCGACCCCTATCAAAGGAAGCCTCTTTGAAGAATATTCCAAATGGATGGCTTGATAGTGATATGGAATTTTTTCAGGACAAATGATTCCTAGCTGCATAATCCATGTTCTTCTCCTTCTTTCAAAAAGAGAGAGAGGGTGAAAACCAATCTAGTTGGTGCATAGAAAAAATAAAAAAAAATAAACAAGAAGGGCACTTGATAGTTTCATGATGGTTATGTCAAGATCCTTCTTAATAAATTTCCATAAAGAATTTTTTTTCTAATAATGTTCTTTTTCTGTTTAGGATATATAGGGGGAAATAATGTTGTTGCTTTTCCATTTTAAGTAACTCTTGTTGTTGTAGTTCCCGTTGTTGCAACTCCAATTGTTGTAACTCCAATTGTTGTAACTTCCTTTTCCACAATTATTCTTGTTGTTGCAACTCACTTTGTCGAAATTAAACCCTTTTATTGCAACTCTCATTACTGCAATTCCCCTTTTTAGCTCTGCTCCATTTCACAAATATCCCATATCCTATTCGATTAGCTACATCTCCACTTATAGACCTCCATCATTTCACAAATATCCATTCTCTAAGTCCCTTGAATGAAGCTCCACTTGAAAACCTCCTTCATTTCACAAATATCCCTTCTCTCATTGCCTTGGAAACAACTCCACTTGCATACCTACTTCATTTCACAAATATCCCTTCTCTCATTTATTTTTCTACAACTCCACTCACAGATTCCCTCACTTTCTCAAATCCAAACACTCTCATTTTTATTATTGTAGCTTCATTGTTGCGACTCATGTCGTTGCAACTCTTCCTACAAGTTTATTTCATTTTTTCACTTTCCACCCATACCTTTCACCCTCACCATCAATTCTACAATTCTCATCTCCACCACTGCATCACATTTCCAGTTATTGTGACTCTCATTATTGCAACTTCATCGTCACAACTCCTATTGCTGCGACTCCTCTTGCATCCTACACTTTGTAAGCACTGCCATCATTGTAGTTCTGGTCAATAGAATTAACAATTCTGATGTTACAATTATGGTTATGATCATTGATGTGACTCCATCCTCTACTGATGAAACTATTATAAAATCGTACTCATATAGCCACTCAAGGTAAGAAATGATAGGTATGATTTCCAATAAGAATTTTCAATGAGTAGTTTTAATGGAATGTGTCTATTATCATTCATCCATAACCACCACCTCAAATCATCATTGTTACATTCATTATCTCCATACCCACCACCCTTATTGCCACAATTCCAAATTTTCCATCTGATAACTTGGATCACCCCTACAAACATGAACACTTGGAGTTAGAAGAAGGAAGGATCCATAGGAGGCTCATTGATACACATGGATCCTACTAAAATACTTCCACTGGAAATTTATAACAACATCTGACAGATTCTAGAACAAGCGGGATGGATTGAATACATGCAATGCCTACAGGGATATAATGATGAGATAGCTCTAGATTTTTCTCTGAATTATAGAGACAGACACTCCATGGTAGAAATGACGCATATAGAACTCATTTAAGAGACATTAGTAAAAGTCACTGACCTATCGAGGATAGGTGAGAGATGGTACACGAGAATAAATTTGCAGCCTGAAGTTTTGAGGCAATTCCTCGAGGATGGAGAAGCTTTAGTTAAGAAAGGAAAATGTTTTGAACGTTGATATTTTCCACACTCGTGCAAGGATGTGGATATTTTTGTGCAATGATACTTCACCTGCAAAGGTTGATATGGAACTATCTACATCCATCAGGTTCGGTTGCTTGACCATCTACACCACAAATGGCCAATCAACATGCCATATTTCTTAATCTAGATGTTATAGACGATGGTCATGTTTGCTCAAAGGGAAAAAAACCCCAAAGAAGCCTTATCATACTACGACCTTATAAATATCTTGGTGGAGCAAAAAATTCATAAATAAGGTTTCACATGGAACAACATTGTTTGACGACCTATTTAGCTAACTAAAAGTGAAATGGATGCACTTCAAAAAGCCCAACAAAAAATGCCTGCACTTCCAACACAAAAAGGGGCCACGACTGCAACTACTCCACCAGATACCAATATTATGGGAATTGTGATTATAGATACTGAAACTTATCCACCATCGAACAATGGTACAGATAAAATGAGCCTCATTGTTATGACTCCTCCACCAAAGATATCTAGGAGGAAAAACATGAAAATTGGTCAGCCTTCTACAACTCTGGTGAAGAACGACCATGAATACGACATTGAGGTAACTTCAACCAGACCTCATACAAAGAGAATCATAGGGTTTACAAATATGAAAACCCCCATTCCAAGGAAATGAAGAACCAACCATGTAGTTGCAACTTAGCATAAAAAGAAGAGAATTGACGAGCCCAAAGAACAATCCCAAGCGGAGCACCGGGAAACAGAGGAAGTAACACCCTCCCTTGACACAAAAGAACCACATGAGGACATTAAATTGGAATCCGACGAGGCCTTGACTGAAACATAAGAACCAAGCCAAGGAACTCTTGGTGAAGTCCTTATCTCTCTCTTAGAAACATATTCATATAAAGAAAAGTTACAGGTGAAAAATCTCATTGACCCACTAGAACCAATGAAGATCCCTTCTAAAGAAAAAGTTGCAAAAGAGGCAGAGGACCCAACACAAATAAAAAGGTACATTTGGAGGAAGCTTATGTCGTTTCACTAGAACTAGCAGAAAGAACCCCTCCAACACACTCTCCCAAGCCTCAATAGCCATGGATGGGGAAGCCAGAGCAATCTAGAAATACAACAAATAGAGAGGATTTGGAAGTTCTCATTGATACAATAGTAAGAATAATTGAGAAAAAAAAATAGGAAACAATGCCTCTTGTTGAATCAACAAGAGGAACTCTTGATGAATCAAATGTTACTAATCTAGAAGAGAAGAAAGAAGAAGAACCAAATGCCCCTACTGTTACACAAGAACCGGTTGGAGGTTCTCCAGGGGAACGGCCTACTCACTCACATAATTCAGATAGAGAAGAATAAGATGTAGAATAGGTTCCACCAGGAAATACCTATGAAGATGACTCAACTAATGCACCAGAACTAGGGCTATATGAACCACAAATAGAGGTTGTTACTCCAAAAAACAAAATCACTCCTACATGGGTAAGCATCTAAAACTTTGTGCCTATTTATGCATCTATGGTGAGACAAAACAAAATGTTAAGAATAAAAAATTGGAAGCTACAAATAAATTTAAAAATGCTCAGAGATGAGATTTAGGAAAAAATGGCACATGAGAAATCAAGTTATCCTACAACAAGTCCTCTTGTTACACGGGAACCCTTCACCAACTCAAAAGAAATAGCTCAACTCAAAGAGACAAAAAAAGTATTTTTACAGGCTACACATTTCATGTTAGTTGATGAGGCCATTTAGATAGAGATAGAGCAAGAAAACATAGGAGTTCCAACAGAACATGATATCAATGAGGATAATTAGGTAGAATAAGAGGTAACTTGCAGTGTGAGTGACCCCTATGGTCACCTTGACTTGTCTAACATAGAGTGATTATTGGTTGCATGGGTACATGATTTTTTTTGGTTGGGGGAGACAACAGGTACCTAAATTGGCATACTTTCAACACATGTCTAATACCTTTTTTCTTACCATTTTCCATTAATAAATTCCTTTTGATACTTTCCTTATCTATTTTTCCCTCATTTATCATCAAGGTACAAATATTTCCCCATATGCCATTATTATGCTATTCTTGTATATTTCATAAAGGAACTTTCTACTTTCATGTGCTAATACTGCTACATAGGAGTAATACAACAAATACAACTCCTCATAGTGGTTGCAATACCTCTTTGTTGCAACTCCAAGTGCACTCATCGTGCTCCAAATACAGGCAACCAGACACAAACCGAACACTGCAACTCCAAGCACTCATTATTGTTGTGACTCTAAACAACTATTACAACTCCAAGCACGCTCTTTGTTGTTGTGACTCTAGACAATGACTGCAAATAAAATAATACTCTATGTTGTCATGACTCTGAGTCTACTGTTGTTGCAATTCTAATTACAAAACATGCGACCACAACAACCAACACTACAACCGAAAGCTGGGAAATGGTCTCCATATAAGAAAGCAATAGGAGGAAAGTAGGAAACTAAAATAGTAAATTGATTTTCCTATTGAGTCAACACACACTCGATTCTCTATAAAGTTTAACAAAATCAATGTAACTGGATGAACAATTTGATTCTCATGGTTTTCCATCCATCACTTTGTATAATTTTACACATCAATCATATTGTATAAAAACCTCAGCTTCCCCATAAATGAGAGGGAGGAAATTATTTTACCGATTAGCATTCAACTCCTATTGTAGTTTCAAACTTATGGAATATAATTTATGTTCCTTCTTTCATTCATGTTTCGATGTGTTGTTGATCACGTGGTTCTGATTTCATATCTCAGTGCCTTGTCTAAGGGGGTAGGTCCCCCTCCTTAGTTGGGTACTTCTTGTATACTAGTGGAAGATTTAACCTTTTAGATTTGTTTATTTAATTTCGTAGTTTCTTTATTTTCTAATTTTCTACAGTTCTAAAATATGGTAGAACCGTCACTGAAATTTGTGTGTGGTTGACATTTAATTTCTTGTTGTTAAGAATCAACATGCTTAAGAATCAATTATGCATTGGTTCTGTTTTTGCAAAGTCATAATTGCAGATGCGCTACAACTCCTAATTGTTGACATTCACTTAACTATTATTCTCATGATGTAGATATATTACTGCAATCTACGTTGTTGCAACTCACATTGCTACATCTCACATTATTGTTATTCCTTTTTGTGTTGCAGCTTCCTTGCTACAACTCACGTTGTTGCAACTCCTCTTGCAATTGCACCTTATTTTGTTTGGTTTCTAATTTGTGATACCATTAGTGTTCAACAGTTTGAGATTGGTATTAGTGGATTTCTATTGGATGAATGAACACTTATTTGTCTGAACAAAAAAATATATTCATTATTCTTGAGCAAGTCACCAATAGATCATAGTATAGATTTCAATTTTCGCAAGTGTGATTTTAATTATTGCAAGTGTGATTTCAATTTCTGCAAGTGTGATTTCAATTTCCGTAAGTGTGATTTCAATTTCCGCAAGTGTGATTTCAATTCCTGTAAGTGTGATTTCAATTTCCTCAAGTGTGATTTTAATTCCTACAAGAGTGATTTTTATTTCTGCAAGTGTGATTTCAATTCATTCAAGTGTGATTTCAATTTTCCCGAGTTTGATTTCAATTTCTGCAAGAGTGATTTCAATCTACGCAAGTGTAACTTTCCTTTCCTGCAAGTGCGATATTTACTTCTCTGCAACTTAGAGAATAGTTTAGTTCGATGAATTAATTAAGCATCTTTAACCCTTGATTTGTGACATTCAAAGTACTACAACCCCATAGAAAAACAATACTAAAAATTGCATACATGATGCACGATGTTGTAGGAAAATCTCCCTGCGGACAGGTAGATCACCTCTAAGGGCTTGACCTTAACCCTAGTCAGAAAAATGCTTAACGTGGACACTGACTTCCTTTCAAATCTATCTAAACTAATACATTAGAAGGAAGGATAACAAAAGTACCTCTTTACCGACGTTTGTCCCCGCACGCTCCGAGTTGCGCTCCAATCCTTTTCTCCTCGTTGAGTTCTGCAGACAAACAAGATACAACTACTTCCTACTCTATTGATATTAGCTTGAAAACAGATCTATCAATTAATGATAAGCTCATGTAACATCAGACACAAACTAGAAAGAAACAGGCCAAGTGTGTCATATTAATGAGAATAACGCTAGCAGTACCTACAATCGTAGATGTGAATGCGACAACTTCGTCAAGTCCCCTTCATCTAACCCTTGCTCAAAAGATCCACAACCTGGTTGACAACAGCTTCACTGATCACTTCTCCTTTGGCTGACTGTGTGTTCCCTATGAGATCATAGGTTTCATGCTAGCAATTCTTCCCCCTTTCCACCATCATAGAGCTTGCTTATATAGGTTGGGAGGAGCCTAA
>SNQJ01S0037996.1:0-36394 GCA_010110895.2 Picea sitchensis
CCTTTGAATAATAATCCATCCTGGATCATATACTCGATCCATTGGCTTCTGTCCCTAAGAATTGGATTCTCAGATGCCTCATATGCTTCTCTGAAATCTGGATCATCCCTGTACATTTCTTTGAGGTTATCAAAACCCAAAGTCTTGACTCTGAATTCCTGCAATAGCAAAGATTTCTTTCTCAAAGTGTCAACCACTTTGTTGGCAGTTCCAGAAATATGTTTAATCACAAAAGTAAAATTCTGCATGAACTCAACCCATTTATCATGTTTTTGGTTCAACTTCTCCCGTCGAATCACAAATTGCAAAGCGTGATCATTGTTGTACAAAGCGAACTATTTGGGAACCAAATAGTTCCTCCATTTCTTCAATGCTTGTATGACTGCGTAGAATTCTTTGTCATTCATGGAGTACTTGATCTTTGCTTCATTCAGTTTTTCACTGAAAAACGTGATCGACCTGTTGTCTTGGCTCAAGACCGCTCCAATGGAAAATCCACTCGTGTCACACCTGGCCTGAAATGTTTTACTGAAATCTGGCAAAACCATAATTGGTTTCTCAGTGATCTTCTTCTTCAACAGGTTGAAGCTCTTCTCCGCTTCGTTTGTCCAGTGAAAATATTTATGCCACTTCTTCATCGTATCCATCATTGGTGCACTAATTCCACTGAAGTTTCGGATGAATTTCTTGTAGAAGTTATCCAACCCATGGAAGCTTCGAACTTCGAACACACTCTTCGGCGATGGCCAATCCTTAATCACCTTTATCTTCTCTGGATCCATTTTCAATTCATTTGCAGAGATAAAAAAACCCAAATAAATGTGTTATGTCCTCATAAATGACGATTTCTTCATATTGATCAACAATTTCTCTTGCTGCAATCTCCTCATCACGACAGCTAAATGCTTCAAGTGTTCTGCTTCAGTTTTACTAAAGTTCAGTATATCGTCAAGATATATGATTACAAACTTACCAATGAAATATTTCAAGACTTCGTTCATCAACCTCATAAAATTACTGGCCGCATTCATCAAGCCAAATGGCATGAAAAGCCATTCATATAGTCCTTCATTTGTCTTGAATGTTTTATTCCATTCATCACCTTCCCTCATTCTTATCTGATGATATCCGCTTTTCAAATCAATTTTTGAAAAAAAACATTCTCCACTCAAGCAATCCATCAAGTCATCCATCCTGGGTAAAAGAAATCTATACCATATGGTGATTTTATTTATGGTCCTCGAGTCTCTACACATTCTCCAACCACCATCTTTCTTTGGACTTAGCATTGTAGGTACAATGCATGGACTCAAGATTTCTCTAACCAATCCTTTGCCCATCAAATCCTGGACTTGTCTTTTAACCTCTTCATTCTCCTGTGGCGTCAATCTGTATGACACTTTGTTTGGTAGACTCACCCCCGATATAAGATCGATATGATGACTTATGCTCCTGATGGGTGACAACAAACAAGGTAATTCGTCCACCACAATGTCAGCGAACTCCTCTAGCAATTCCTGAATTTCCTCCGGTAAATAATCTATCTTAGTATTGGTCAAGATGACTCTAGGTTTTCTCACCACAACAAACTACATTTCTTCATCTTTCTTGACTTCATCAAGAAGCTCCTTTCCACTCATGAGAAGTATAGTATTGCTCGTCTCTGTTTTCACCTCCTTATCCTTAATTGGCAACAACATATGCATTCTACCATTTTTTTTCCAGAGTGTATGTGTTCTTTCTCCCATAATGCACCACATTTATGTCATATTGCATGGTCTTCCCAGCAATAGATGACAAACGTCCATGGGGATAACATCACATAAAATTTCATCCTTATATCTACCTATCTTAAACTCAACTAAACATTGTTTAGTGACAGTTACCTGATGCCCCTTTTGCAACCACGAGACTTTGTATGGGCTCGGATGTGTAACAGTCTCCAATTCCATCTTCTCCACCATTTCTATGGATACTATATTATCTATGCTTCCACTATCCACTATTACCTTGCATACCCTGTCCTTGGTATTGCAAGGAGTTCTAAACAAACTGTCCCTTTGGACTAGGTTCTCTGGCTTCAAGAGAACTTTCCTCATCATTAAGGAACTTCCGCCCTCAGCGTCTTCTGCCTCAACATTCCATCCTTGAGCTTGGACAATGTGGGTTTCACCATATTTCTTCCTATCTGGACACTCATAGGATTTATGTCCAATTTTTCCATAGACAAAGCATTTCACTTCGCCTCCTCTGCCTCTTCCTCTTCCTCTGTCTCAAGGAAAAGTGTTTTCGTCAGCATACTGTCTCCCTTGTGAGATTCCTCCTCTCTCAGATTGAGTTTTAGTTTTCTTTCCCTCATCTTTGGTCTTCTGTGTTCTGTCTTGGGAAATTGCCTTGCCTCTGCTTTGACTTCTGCCTCGGCCTCTTTGACCTTTCTTTCGGCTCATCTTCTCTTTAGCTTTCAGATCCATATAATAAGCATCTTCTATGGTTCTGATGGTCATCATTCTCATCTCGTCCTGAATGTCATGTCGCAGACCATTCATATATCTAGAAACTTTCTCATCATCGCTCTCCTGATGACTTTCTTTGATGTTTATCCTGTAGAAATCTTCGGTGTATTCTTTCACCGTCATCAGCTTTTGCCTCAAATTATGTATCCTCTGAAACATATTGATTTGATAATCTATGGATATGAATTTGGCCTTCATTTTTGCGACCATTCTATCCCAGCTTTTGATTCTTTGTTTTCCTTTGCAACGCCTGTCAGCTTGTAGTTCATCCCACCACAGTGCTGCATGTCCCTTCAGTCTAGTGACTGCATGCTTAACTTTCTTATCCTCTTCGACATCCTCGTAGTTGAAGTATTTGTCCAGAGATCCAAATCAATATAGAAACTCCTCAATGTCTATGTTGCCTTCGTACACTGGAATGTCCATTTTTGCCCTGGCACCTATCCTTTCAACAACTCTGAATAAGCGTTCTTCTGCAGCATCTTCGACTACAATTTCTTCTCCTTCGTTTCCAACTCCATTTTCACTTTCATCTTCACTGATATCTCTAGCATCAACTGTTCGCCTCTGTGCCATCTCCATGGCATCAAGCTTGGCATGTAATTCACACATCTCTCTTTTCGCTGTTGGATCAGGCATTGGCCTTTATCTTCTTCTCGACGACATGGCTGTAAAATTCATCTTTTCTCTCTGCTACAGAAAGCAAAGAATTTGTTCTGTGCTTTGATACCACAACTGGTGCAGACCCTCAACCCTCGGGCTAAGATCTGTTTAGGATCTTTTCCAAACCTCCACAAGAGTCAGAAGGGACTCTTTTTCTTTGACCATGCAAGAGATCGGGTCTCATGAGTTCACGGTTTTTAACATAATGCCACAGCTCCCAACAATAGCCGAGACATGAAACTGCGAATAGCCGTAAAGTATAAGCACTTCTCCCTTATCCCCCCCTTTGTAATATGACCACAACCAAGACCTGGCGTGATCCCTTTCACGACTCGTGACTTCACAAGTTGGACAATCATGGACTCTCGACTCCTCCAGCACCCCAAACATCGATAAACAAACTTGCAATATGGCAGATGGTGTATGGCCCCTTTCTATTAGCTCCCTTTACAAATGACCACCAGCTAGGCTAAGTACTAGCCCCTCTTGCAACTCACGACTTCGCGAGTTGGAGGGTCGTAAACTGTTGCTCTCCCCTTGCGAACCTTTGAAGTGCGATAAGTCAACAGAGTGTTGACTCCTCCCAAGCACCGTGTCCATGCCAATTGTCGCCTTCTTTCACCTTTTCTGCATGTTACGTCAGCGCCACCTATCGCGCGTGACTTTGACGTTTGACGTTTCGTAACCTCCGCGATCACAACAAAGGTTTATACACCTCGAAACCCCGATACACGATATGGCATGGGGGGTTGATCCAACGGTTCTCATGCTGCTGAGATCCAATGGCCTGGATCTCCCGCCTTATACCTTGTGACTCGGGACTTGGAACGACCCAGGAATTGGTCTACCTTCCAAACCAATGAACCCCAAAACCCCAAGGAAATCTGACGGCTCGAATAAAACACGATCAACAGATCTCATTGATCCTTGGATCCCAGGTAATGGGTTCCTCTTGTTGCTAACCACCTTGCAAGTTTGATGTGATCTGACAGTCCTCACAAATTTGGTGATTCTCCACGGAGAATGTCAACTGTCCATCTACGTCCTTGATAATTCTTCTGCCCCAAGCTTTGATTTGGATTCTTGGCCTTTCTTTCTCCTGGATGATTTCAATTCAAACTTTCGTTCACTCTTTGAAACCTTCAAACAAAGTTGATTTTCTGGGTCTTCGACTTCTCTTTGAGAGTTCTAACTTTGAACCTCCCCTACGCACGAACTTTGCGCACCACGATAACTACTCCAGTTATCTCTCAAAGGAAGCTCTATGCACTCCTTACGATAGATAATTCTTCAACTCCTCTATGAAACTGAAGAAATTTGCCTCTTTCCCAGCCTGCACACTCCTTGCACGGCTCTGAGCCTTACTTATGATTTTGCCTGTAAAAGCACAATTATATCTTTTCTGAGAGTTCTGAGATGAATTTCAGAACCTGGCCGACACACTTCTTGCGGACCCTCTACTGCACTCTTTGCAGGAGTTATTAGAAAGAGAAACAACTGAAACTCATTCTCCCCTTATCCAAAATTCAAACATTTAACAAATAATCCCAGAGCATACATACACACATAGCATTGAAATAAAATTCACAAGGAGAATATAAACAAGCTTGCAACATACCATTCAACAGGTGGTTCCAACAACCATAACACACACATAGATTTGGAATCAAAACTTTCTTCTATTAATTCTAGTGCTCCTGTACATGGAAAATAACAACTAAATGCATAAAAATCCTCTGTGCTCTTCTATTCTCCTCTGCATCTCTACAACTTATGAATTCTGAATTATGTTATAAAGATACAAGGGTTGAGGGTGTCTATCATTTGTTTTCCCTCCTAAGCTCCTAAAACTGTCTAGTCTATCATTTAAATCTACCTACTTGCATTAAAAAAACTTAAATGCCTATTACATCTGTGGATAGGAACATACACCCCAAAATCAGTTTGGATCTTCAAGATATAAATGCAACTGCACTTTCCTCCCGTCCATTACATTAATGTTTTAGATTTTAAATTGCAAAACGTTTTCACAAAAACATGTTCAAATTACATCTGCACGTCCAGTTGTCTCCTTGGCTTTAGGCACACACTTGGGATTTATACGATGCTCCTGCATCAAATAACAACAAATGCCCAAACAACCCTTCAACTCTGTGAGTGTCCTAGGTGTGGATCAGTCAAGTATAGATTTTGTTTTCTCCTGGTGTACCTGTACCCCCTTCAATCCAATGATGTGTCCTAGATAAAGGACCTATGTCATTCCAAATTCATATTTGGATTCCTTAGCATATAAGGATTTCTCTTCCATGATAGACAAAATATGCTCCACATGTTGAAGGTGCTTCTCCCAAGTTTTGCTATAAATAAATAAATCATCAAAGAAGACCAATAGGAAATTCCTCAGTTACTTGTTGAAAAAATAATTCATGCAATACTAGAATTTGGTTGGCGCATTAGTCAGCCCAAAAGGCATTACCAAAAACTCATAGTGTCCATAGTGACACTGGAAAGAAGTCTTGGAGATATCTTTCTCCCTCATCTTTATTTGATGATAACCGAAGCACAAGTCAATATTTGTGAAGTATACAACCCCATGAAGCTCATCCAATAGCTCATAGATCCTTGGGATGGAGTATCTATTTTTTATTGTCTTCTTATTTAGAGCCCTGTAGTCAATACGCATGTGCATTGTCCCATCCTTCTTTTTCACCAATACCACTGAAGATGCAAAGGGAATGGAACTTGGCCTAATGTGGCCCATGTCTAATAATTATTTAATGGACTTTTCAATTTCATCTTTATACTTCTTAGGGTGCCTGTAGGGAGTGGTGATGACAGTTTTCGCGCCCTCCTCCAACTCTATGATGTGCTCAAACCCCCTATCTGGTGGTGCCCCTAATGGTATGGGCTCAAAGACCTTGTTGTGTCTGTCAATGATCTTTTGGATTTCAAGTGAATAGTGAGTTTCCCACTTCTTATCTACTCTGACTAATATTCTACACTCTGTTGCATAAACAATTTCTTCCATCCTGAAGATGGCCTCAATGCGTTTTTTTGTCACCACTCTCGTTGTGTTTCCTGTCATACCCCTGAGAATCACTTTTTTCCCATTTTCTTCTGTAAAGGACATTTCCATGGTTTTGTAATTTGTTGTGATTGGATCCAACGTACTAAGACACTACACTCCAAGGATGATGTTGGTGTCTGGAAGGTACATAACATAAAAATCATGTGCCAAATCATGCCTGCCCAATGTAAGCTTCATTCCCGGAATGTATCTGTCACAAGGCATGGTGCGACCCCCTGCTACCTCTACACAAAATCCCTCAAACTCAATTGTCAGTATGTGCCTCCTTTGCAGTATGGATGAATCAATGAAGTTGTGTGAAGCACCCCCATCAATGAGAACTGAGACCTTCTGCCCTTGTAGCAACCCTCTCATCCTGAAAGTGTTGATTTTAGGTACCTCATTGATGGATGCAAGTGTCACCTTTTCACCTGCTATAAGGTCGTGACTTGCATCCTCCTCTTCTTCTTGTCCTGTAGTCTTTGCCTCTATGTTCTGTAGATGAACGAAATGTTCATCCTCCTCATCATCCGAGATCACCTCAATGTAGTGAGATTTTCCCTTACCCGTGCATTTGTGTGTTGGATCCCAAGGCTCTTTGCAGGTGAAACACAAATGCTTCCTCCTCAATTCCTTCCTAGTGGGCTCATCCATCCTACCCCTTCCTCGGTCAAAACCCCTTGGGTCTCTCCCTCCTTGGTTCATATGAGGTCTTTGGTCTCTACCCCCTTGGTTTAGAGGAGGTGTAGGGGTGAATCTCTCCTTTTCTACTGATCCTAAGTCCCTGGTCTTCCATATTGCATCATGCNCTCGGTCAAAACCCCTTGGGTCTCTCCCTCCTTGGTTCATATGAGGTCTTTGGTCTCTACCCCCTTGGTTTAGAGGAGGTGTAGGGGTGAATCTCTCCTTTTCTACTGATCCTAAGTCCCTGGTCTTCCATATTGCATCATGCAAGATGGTAGGATTAAAAGCCTTGATCCAACTCCTCAAGGGCTCCATCAACCCTTCTGTGAAGAGCATCATAAGTCTCGGTTGAGACACATCCTGTACCATAAATTTTATCCTATGAAACTCTTCTATGTAAGTCTCTGGTGATCCTATCTGTCTGAGCTATGTGAGCTCCCTAAAAGTAGCTTCGGGCCCCCCTGGTCAAACCTATCAATGAGCCTCTATGTAAACTCTGTATATCATGTGATTTGATTGTGACCTAGTGTGGTCAACCCATGGTACCACCAATCATGAGCCTTTCCCTCCAAGTACATGGTGGAAAAATTGATGGCATCCATCTCCCTCATGGGGTTAAGATATAGGTAGGTATCAAGTTTTTTCACCCATGCTTGTGCAGTCACCTTAGAAGATCCATCAAAGTAAGGAACCTCCATATTGCCTGCCCTGCATTCCAATTCATAATTGGGCCTTTGATACTATTTAGGCTTACCACAAAACTTGATTCCACAATACTGATCTAGCGTGACTTGCCTCTGGAACCCCGCACTCAAGGCATGATACTCCCCAACATACTGCTCAAAGTTGTCCTCAATTTCATCCTCATAGTTGTGTTGTGGCTGGTTATCCAAAAATGTAGGTAGATAGGGTCTAGGGGTGGCCCTACTGTGTGTTGGCCCTCAGAGGCTCCACCCCCATAACTCTATCCCTCAGTGTGATAGTGAGGGCTATCCTCTTGATGAGGTCTTGTTCCCCCATTAGAACCATTAGCTTCCATCTTTGCATAAATTTTCGGTCCCTTCCCTGCATAGGTCATCTGTAATAGGAGTTGTGCAAGCCTCTCTTGGATGGTATTCACTCTTTCTAGAGTCTATGTCTTTTCAATTTGTCCCCTGCGCACAATTTTTTGGTTTTCTTGTATAGGGTACTTTGTATCTGATTTATGGAGTGTTGTAACTCCTTGGAAAAACCTACTAGAATCTGTGGCTCAATCTCCTCACCTGAACCCTCCATCTCTGCCTCTGTTTCACCTGTCTACTTCCTGTGTCTGCCCATGTAAATACCATTGAAATTTTGCATGTGCTAATCCCCACAAGCTGGGAGGATCAACGCTTTGATACCATTGTAATGTCCCCAAGCCATTTTTTTTGCTTGGAACACTAACTACTCATTGTTTATTATGTTTGCTTATGTGTTTGCAGGTTTACTCAGGGAGTTGCACATTAGGGTTTATTTGATGTTGATTAAGCAAGTGGAACAATAGATCTAAAGCATATAAAATAAAAAAGAAAAGATACACTAAAGAACACCAATATAGGACCAATAATGTCAGATTTGACCTTTATTTAGATAGTAGATAGACCCTTGAACAAGAGATCTGTAGATCTGGAAGAAAACCCCAATAATATCAAAGATGGGTTGCCATTCGATACAATAATAAGCAAAACAATGATAATATCCTCCCAAAGGATTCTTGAAGAAAAGATCCAAGCCTTTAAAGGCCAACAGCTGTAAGAGAATCCTGAAGAGACGAGATCCTGATCTAATATGCTGCCAAACCCTTCCATTGCCTGAGTTGCACACTGCCCTAGCTGATTGATGAACCCCTAAGTTTCGACCCTCCTCTTCCTGTGCTCCAAATGCCTCCAAACTTTCCTAGAATGCATATCGGTCTATTAGAATCCCCCTGACCAAGTTTCAAGCTAAAAGGTGGAGTTATGCCCCTCAAACTGAGAAAACCCTCAACTGGTTTGTGCCCCCTTGGTTGACTGAATCACCTAGATTTTTTCCTCACCTCTAGGAGCCTCGAACTTCCACCAAAATATCCAGAATGTTAGATTGGACCAATATAAACAAGCTCGTGAAATCTCAAGATGATCTATGAAGATCCGAGCCACTAGATTAAGGAAACCTCTTCTTGCAGTGCGCCCCTATCTCCTCCAATTCATGCCAATATTTAGGAAATAATATGCTGTGATAATCTCCTCCAGAATAGACTAGAAATGATTCTAGAGACCATACAAAGAAAACCTAGATGCTCCTTTTCCAAGAAGCTCCTTCCTTTCCTCGGATCGAGCTAAACTTCAAAATGTTGTGCGCCCTCCTTGCTGGAAATCCACTAGGTTGTGCACCAGCTTGCCTGTGCAACTATATCAAACCCCTACAACACTATAGAATGGTGTGGGAGGATTATTTCACATCTGGTACGAAGATTGGATCAAGGAAGGTGGAATATTTCACCACCCAGTTGATCTCTAGGGTTTTAGACTCAAAACCCTCAAAACTTCTTGTGCTCAAGAGCTCCAATGCAAAATATGATAATAATATAAAATTCCTTAGAATTGTGCCATGCCATTTCTTTTATAGCTCCAATCTATTTGTCTGTTGAGTTAATTTACCCCTAGGGTTAACTCTTAACTTAACTCACCTTTTCTTTTCTTTTGTTGAGTTACCCTTTTTCACACAAAGTCAACTCAGTAATATAATGTAGTGTTTAGGAAGTGTCTTCTGGTTGAATTTGTCCCCATGATGCATGAGACTATAGTCTAGTAGGGATGGCTAGACTACTGAGTCTCTCCAAACCTTTTCATCAATAGGTGGGGGACATTACAGAGGATGGATGAACGAGCCTTTTCTGTATACATGTAACAACAAATTCCAAAAGACGGGATAACAAAATGGATCAAGGTGAAACATGTTAAGTATGAAAAGGAATGGTACATTACTCCTATAAATGCCTCCTAGTAATGCCCCTATTCCCCAAGAGTGGAAACATTGAACTAGGAATCACATGATGGCCACCAAGGTCAAACAAGGAAAAAAACATAATTTCCAAGCATCATGATCCATTATCTGGCTTCAACCCATGATCCTCACCTAAATGCCTAATGCATTAAATGTAACACTTTATATGAAATAATGACCAGTGTATCTCATGTGTGTTCGACCACCACTCGATAAACAATGTTGACCAAGTGAATGAGATCGAAAATGATGATGGGGGAGGCATTTGAGGGGCTGTTGTCAGTGGAGAATGTTGATTATCATCATCTATATCACTATCTGCAATGTGGAACATTAGACATGATCTCCTCTAGTTACCCCTAGGTGATAGGGGTTAACACTGGTCAATTTTCTCTTTGCGATCTTCGATCTCTATGGGGTATGTTGGTCCTGTCTCATTTCTCTACTTACTAGTTTCCCTTGTTCTATTTATTTCCCTATGCATTGGGTTCCGGGCTTCATAAAATCGCACTTGTAGTGCACAACAACCTAAGGCTTCAATCTTTTTTTCAAGTTGCACAATCCTTCTATCCATTTCATCCATCTTTGTTACAGATTTAACTTGAGGAGTGCTTTGTTGCTCCATTACCTGAGGCAGTATTGATTTCAAGTCCAATATAATTCTGTTGTCTTTTGCAATTTTCTGGCTCTAGTTTGGGAATATCCATAGTCCTTGACCCATCCCGCCATTTCCTCAACTATATCCTTCTTGGACTTCTCTTGTTTCCATTGTTTTTCCCTTATCTCATATCCAACCAACATCTCTTTTGTCTTTATTCAGAAGTGGTCTCTATAGAATTTCTTTGCCTCCTTTACTCCCCTCTAAGTTTTGGGGATGTGGTCACCCCTCTCCCATCGTTGGATTCCTCCTAATTTATTATTCCTTTGTCTTTCTTGCCTTGCTACCCTTTCTGGTTCGCATTTTCTTGACCAAGCTTTCCCTTTCCCTCAAAGTTATTTTTCCTTCCACATTCTTGATGCCTATTGTGTTCTCCTTCCATTCTAGACTTAACTGTGATTTTTGTTTTCCTGGTGGGGTAGGGATTGGATGGCATAGCTCGTTGGTTCTCTTCTGAAAGAGTAATTTCCCTTGCACAGATTTATCAAAGAGAAAACCTTCTCACAACTCTCCCTTGCCTCATTCCATGAATCATACATACCTATATTATAGATTTGTTCCTCGACTTGACACTCCAATTAACACCCTTGACCATGATGAGAAGCCAAAACCTCCCTACTAAAATCATTATGAATATCTAGAGTGTAAGAGTTATTACATCATGATGAACTCGAGTGAATGCATGTTGGAGCGCTCATTTGAATGAGGTGTTGTGGTAATCCCTATATATTTTCTTAATGAGCTTGGTCTTGCTAGTGGTGCCACATACTTTCTTGTTAACAAGTGTCATGTCCCTTTCCGTCTCATCTCTCTTCCTCCCGATCCACTTGAGCAACTCTGTAATTTCTACTCGTTGTATGATAATTGGCTTGCTAGACATTGCGGTGAGGGGACATGTCGTTGACCCTTGCGATCCTTCCCTCTCCCCTTTGATTTTTGATTTCATTAATGGCATGGAAATCCAATTTGAGTCAACTTTCTTTTATCATATCCCAATTGAGGATCAATTTTTGTGTCAGCATGGTGACCACTTCATTGGCTATCCTATTTTCCAACATGTTAGCTCATTTGTGTACATGCATGGGTGTGAGGTTTAAATTTGAGTGAACGAGTGTTGCGACCTGAGTGAATTTGGTCGCTTTGTGCCAATTCTTGGAAGCTTAATCAAGATCAGAGTCATTCCATATTTTCTTAATAGCCTATATTATAACCTTTGAATCACCTTCCACTATGACATTGTTGTATGAAAATTTGTGGGCTATCCAATTCCACAACATTGTTAGTGTTGTGACCTAGGCGAATCACATAGAAGAATAGTTATATGATTCTAATAGAATATGTAAAAAAATATGGCAATTAATATCCCTAGGTCCTAAGAGAAACTTATATATGATGTACTATCCATATAATATTTATCTCTAAATTATAATTGTGTATTTATTTGTGAGAGGTCACATTTTGACTTGATAATTCACAAAACTTGGTAAAAAAGTCTTCTTATCTAAAAACTTGCTATGAGTTAAAGATTGAAGTCCCCTCCTTCTACCATTTTTTTTCCTTACTTTCTATTGAATTTTTTCCAACCAACCTCTTAATTGGATTCAACGGAACCACAATTCTTAAGTCATTTTCTTGATTTGAAGTATCCGATTCATGTCTTTTCTGCTTCTTTCCACAAAATCCCTCTTATAGTTAGAAAAATAAAAGGGGAGTTGTGTAACACACCCAACCCCCTAAGTGCTCTTTTAAGGGATGGGGTATAAATTTTTTTCTTTTCCTCAACCACTATAAAACCCCTTCTAAAGGTCACCACCATCTTCTGCTTGTCGAGATCTTTCCAACGACTATAATTTTGTCCAAATCCGAGACGATGAACAAAAGTTATGGATCCTTAAAGTTATTAAGGCCTTTTTCCATTACAATGCCACATGGCACCCACTTGGCTCCACATCACCCATGTCCATCCGACGTGTCACTGCCATGTCGTGACTTGTCGTCCCCCTATGTGGATGTGGAAGCTGGCCTGAACTCTGTCATGGTGTTCGCCACTTAATCCTCTAGACCCTCGGCTTATAAGATCCCAAGACCCTGGCGAAGTCTCACTTCACCTTGTCCTCAAAAGACCCGATTTGACAAAAGTTGGTTCCTAGGGTACAAATACCTGTCATCTGGTACCACTTGTCCATTGGTCGGAGGTCACATGACGCCATCTAACACCATACCGGATTGTCGGACCATCGACCCATCGAAAGGCCTATATAATACCTTGGCCCTCAACACTTGATCTGGTATGAGATGCCACCTTGGACAAGTGGTCTCATCATATGATGCCAATGGGCCTTAACCATATCGCGACACGTAACCACCGGATGTTGGACTATCATCTGACTAGAGCAAGTTCATATCCATTCTAAGCTTAAGGCCCGATCTGGTGGCTAAATTGTCCCTCTGACATGTGGTGTTTCCATGATCTTCCACGTAGCATCCACTCGTGGCCCTATTACCACCTAACACAAGGCATGGTCACTACCTAACATGTGGCACTTATAAACCACCAGGGTCCTGACCAAACGTTCCAATTTACCTTGAACCATGGACCAATGCCTGTGTGACACGTGGCCTCCCATGTAAATTGATGTGGGGTACCTGTAATTGTTGCACACTTGTCTCATCGTGTCGGTTGCTCACAATTGTATTTTTTGCATTGGTTATCTAACGTCTCCTGATGTCACATCAGATCACCAGATTGTCGGGCATCAACCTTACTTACACCTTCGATAAACCCAACTTACCCAATCTGACACGAGTTGGCACCCAGGGTATATGGTCCTATCGCAGGACAACCCTTATCTCGATCTACATTGCAACATGTGGCTACCAGGCATCGAGCATCGAGCCTTCTAGATTAACCAGATCAAAAGACTCCCTTTAAGGCCAAGGCCAATTGACTCCTTTGACCTAGATCGACGGTGGAAATCTATCTACCCTTGGATCCATCGACCATGAATTAATGGCACTACCCCTAGGGTACTCACCTTTGGTTGGGCCCACACTCAACACCTCAATGAGCCTCCTACCAACATGTGGTATGAAACGTGGTACCCATACCACTAAACATGTGTCACTCATTTTTCCCATGGGTCCTTGTCCAATCCTTCCAAAAATACATGACACGAGGCTCCACCCTAGGGTGACATCTGGCCTTCCCTTGTCATGGCACGTGGACCACTTGTTGCATGCCATGTCATYGTYGAACATCGGGTGCTAGACCTTACTTGTGATGTTGATCTAGAAATCTCCCGGTTCCAAGGATTACAAGGGGATTAGTTAATACCAATCCCACAATTATGAGATCGTAATCAAGTTCATCATGAGGTTACGAACATGCAATATCTATAGCTGGGATTTGATCTGGGTTCCCGCAGATCTATGGTGGATATCCTATTGCCCACTGGATATTGGGCCACCGACCCATCCAACAATTTTAGTTCAAGAAAACTTTTGGGGTTGTAGGAGCCATTTGACCATGTCTGATCATGATCAATGGATCAGATCTGCTGACTTCTCAGATTCAATGGCTTAGATATTAAGGCACTTGTCCAACGACTAAATCCTAATAGGGGGCCTTTCTCTACTCGTCTACAACCAGACGTGGACAGATATCAACCCCGTGAAGCCGTGGTTTCCAAGCTAGCAACTTACCTCATTATGATATCACATTCTCTCCCTCTCCCTCTTGCTTATGGATTAAGGCACGAGACCAGGGACTAGAACCCTAGTCCCCGGACATCGACGTATCGAGACTTTTGAAGGGCTTGGAATTAGAATTCTTCCATAGTCTGGTGCTCCGGTATCCTGAGATGCTAAAGTCTCTCCTGATCTTTTTGAAGATCTACGACTGCGATAATTTGTCCAGTAGATCTAACGACGCTCGATCAGTCATTGATATCCTAGGATTCAATGAAATCCTCATGATAGAGATCAACGATGGAGGTTATATCCACTTTCAGATCCAACGACTGAGATCTTGTCTAGACTTCATCCTGATAAAGGGCCCAAATTTAATTGTTGGGTCAAATCTATGGCCACAATCCTCTGAAGAAAATTAGGGCTCCTCCACTGGCTTAACAACCCGAGTCTGGACTTAGTCATTTTCACGAGGGTTTTCCTCGTGTTATCCTGTAGGGTTTCTGGGTTGTTGAGAGTTTCTTCGCCTGGGTTCTAAGGAAAATTTATTATCCTCACCCAAGGTACCTCGACTTCGTCAAATCCAAATTAATTCTCACGCTGTCAAAAATTCAATACCACAACGCACTGGTGCATACACTTATATACACATATATTTACACACACACACAAACATATGTATATATAGACAAATAAAGTCGAGGATACTCACTTTCACATTGCAAATCACAAAAACATCTTATAAATTCATATTTGCAGTTATTCCTATAGATACATAGATTATCTATAGGTAGGACACATGATTCACACACACACACACACACACACATATATTCATTCTATGCACATACAGAGCATCCCCTGAAGTAAGCATTCAGACTTCAATTTCTTATTTCTAATTTCTAACTTCATGGAGACATCCTAATTTCTTATTTGTCCAAATGAATCAGATCCAATGGTCAATAAAAGATCATCATTACTTTCTTGATATGCATAACAAAATGATACTATAAACTTATATAACAAATGTCACAACACACATGTATACACTTATTTGATATGGATAAAACATGACTGATAATTTATTATTTGTTTAAAAGAATTGGATCCACTAACAAAGAGCAAATTTTTTTTTCACTATTAAACAAGGTTTAATTGTTGAGATTTCTGTGGCGATGAGTGTTTTTAGGTGAAATCGAAAGAACCACAGTATTATCCATTGAATGTCGATGTTTCAGATCCATATCAGGATCCATCATCAGGACAAGAAGCCTGGGTTTATTTTTGAGCAGAGAAGGTTATAAATAACTAAGTTTTGGCTGATTTGTTTTTGTGTCGGCTAAAGTGTTATTAGTGAATATTTTAGGTTTATTTAGTTCAGTTAAATTTAAGGTTTTATAAAAGATTTCTTCATTGAATTTTTAATTAAGATATTTTAATTTAATTTTAATTTTTTTTTTAATTTTTTTTGTAATCATTAATTAGAATGTGTATTTTAATAGGTTTGATAGTGATTAAATAGTTTCAAGGTAGATTTAAATGTTAAAAAAAAAATTATTTAGAAAAACCCTAATTTAATTATTATAATGGTATTAACTCATTATTAAAGTGTTATTAAATGATGTTATTACCATTTAATAGGTTTATTAAGTGTTGAATAATTTTATTTACTAGTTTTTTGTTTTGTTAAAAAACCTAACTTTTTTTTAGGTGTTTGTAAGGAAATTTAATATTGTTTAAAGTGAAGAATTGTTTAGTGGTTAGGTAAGTTAGGAGATATTAAGTTATTCTTTTAATAGATGCAGTTGTATTGGTTTTTTATTGATGTTATTAGGTTTAGGGTTTGTTAATAATAGTTGGTTGGTGTTATTAATTTATCAATAAAATTTTTGTTATTTGGGTAGAGTTATTTGTATGTTTTTTCTCTTTTCTTTTTTTTAATTTTATGTATCAAGGGTAACCAGTTTTCACTTAAGTCTAGGCTAATGTCTCTGTTTAGGTTGCTTGGGTGCTTACGGATTTCGATTGCTTCTCTGATCTGTCGTTTAAAGAGGTGTTCTTCTTTGGCTAGAATTTTGATGTCTTCTAGGCAAATGTGGTGTTTTGTTTTGAGGGAATGCTCTGCTAAGGCGGAGGTGCGAATGCGTTCATTCTTTATGTCGGTTCCATGTTATTTGATCCTAATCTGGAAGGAGCGACCAGTTTCATCGATATAACATTCTCCGCAGGAACATTCAATTTGTAAATATCTCTTCCTTTGTGAGGTTCAAGTTTGTCTTTAACGAATCTCATATTTTGTTTGATGGTTTCATGTGGTTTGAAGGAGGTCTTATTCTCTTTCTTGCTAAGGATCTTCGCAATCTTGTCGGTAACTCCTTGGATGTAAGGTAGGTAGGCCTTTCTATTGGGGTTCTGGTCTTCTAGGGGGTTAGGGGTTTTGCAGGTTATTTCTAGGGCTTTATTTATTGCGTTCGTAATATCTTTATGCTTATAACCTATGTTTTTTAAGACAATTGAGAGGTGACCTTTTTCTTCTTTTAGGTGTGTCTCATCAGAGATCCTTATGGCTCTTGTGGCTAAAGTTTTTAGGACACCTAGTTTCTGGTTAGGGTGGTGATGGGAGTTAACGTGGAGATAGTTTTCAGTGTGGGTCTTTTTTCTATAGACCGCATGCCCTAGATTCCCATAGCTTTTTCTATTGATTATAACGTCTAGGAAGGGGATGATACCATTTTCTTCAAGCTCCATAGTGAATTTTATTTCTTCTGAGATAGTGTTTAGGTGTTGAAAGAAATTTTTTAATTATTCTCTCCCATGGGGCCAGAGTACATTAGTGTCATCGATGAATCTTTTCCACCTTGTTGGTTTTGGGGAAAAGAATCTAGGGCTTTCTTTTCAAAGTTTTCTATGAAAAGATTGACAACAATGGGGGATAATGGGGATCCCATTGCAATGCCGCTAGTTTGTTCATAGAATTCTCCTTGATAACTGAAGAACGTGGAACAACGACAAACTTTAGCTAGTTTAGTTGTTTCTGGATCAGTTACCTCTTTTATAATGTGGATAGCTTCATCTAGGGGCATTTTTGTGAAGAGGGAGACTACATCAAAGCTTATGAGGGCATCTTGAGGTTTTAATTCATTTTTAATGATTTTTATAAAATCGTTAGAGTCTTTAATGAAGGAGTCTGTATGGCCTACTAAGGGGCTAAGAATTTTGGCTACATGTTTTGCTAGTTCATAGGTTGGTGAGCCTATGGTGTTTACTATGGGTCTAAGAGAAATCTCTTTCTTGTGGATTTTTAGTAGACTATAAATTCTCGAGGTAATCTCGCTTTTGGGGATTAAGCGTTTTTTGGTTCTTTCATCAAGGTTTTAGTCGTTGATGGCTTTCTTTACTTGTCTTATAATCTTTTTAATGGGGTTGTTGGGAAGTTTCCTGTAGATGCCAATCTCGAATAGGTATTCAATCATCTTTGTGTGCCTTGAGAATAAATAGATTCTCGTTGTTCTTGAGGTTTCTTAAGGCTAAGCGTTCTTCTTCACTGATATTTCTTTTCGGAGGTCTCGCCTTATGCAGTATGAACAATTTTGTCTAATTGTATCTTTTTCCTCATCCGTAAGGTTTTGGATGTTGTCTTCTACGCAGCAAATGAGGTTTTAGATTGGGATAGAGTTTGGGGAGATTGCATAGTTGAGGCCTTTCTCTAAAACACGCATTTCTGCGACATCTGGTACGTGTGATGGGAGGTTGACTGTTTTCTTAGCGCCCATGTCTTCTTTCTTGTTTTTTTTGTCCACTAATCGTTCGAGTTTGGAGTTTTGCCTGGTATGGGCTCGTTTGTATTCATTTTCGGCTTTAATGGCAGCGATGGAGTTAAGGGTTCTCCACAGTTCGGATCTGATGGACTGCGCGAGTTTCAGATGCAGTTTGAAGGCGTTCTTGGATAGGGAGTCGAGGTGGAACTTGTTCTTCTTAATCTCGTTCCTAACTAATGATAAACCAAGTTTAAAGAATGCCAAATTGTTCCATTTATTCCTGTATCTATGTTGGATTTGCGCGAAGCTGGGCAAGACGTTTTCGTTTCTACAGTTTTTTAAAAATTCTAAATCTGCAACCCTTCTCACAATTTTTACCCTGAGCTTTTCTAAATGGCGGATTTAGTCCAGAGTGCCCTTTTCGTACAGGGAGATAATCTGATTGTTGATATTTCTGTGGTGAGAAGTGTTTTCAGGTGAAATCGAAATAACTACAGTATTATCCATTGAATGTTGATGTTTTGGATCTATATCAGGATCCATTATTAGGACAAAAAGTCTAGATTTATTTATGAGAAGAGAAGGTTATAAATAACTAAGTTTTAGCTAGACAAATTTTGTGTAAACTAAAGTCATATTAGTGAATATTTTAGGTTTATTTAATTGGGTTAAATTTAGGGTTTTATAAAAGATTTCTTCACTGAATTTTTAATTAAGATATTTTAATTTTATTTTAATTTTTGGTTTTTGATTTATTTTGTAATCATTAATTAGAATGTGTATTTTAGTAGGTTTGATAGTGATTAAATAGGTTCAAGGTAGATTTAAATCTACAAATTTTTTATTTAGAAAAACCCTAATCTAATTGTTATAATGGTATTAACCAATTATTAAAGTGTTATTAAATGATGTTATTAGTATTTAATAGGTTTATTAAGTGTTGAATTATTTTATTTATTAGTTTTTTGTTTTATTCAGAAACCTTAATTTTTTATTTTTTTTTGGTGTTTGTAAGGAAGTTTAATATTGTTTAAAGTGAAGAATTGTTTAGTGGTTAGGTAAGTTAGGAGATATTAAGTTATTTTTCTAATAGATGTAGTTGTATTGGTTTTTGATTGATGTTATTAGGTTTAGGGTTTGTTAATAATAGTTTGTTGGTGTTATTAATTTATTAATAAAAATTTTGTTATTTGGGTAGAGTTACTTGTATGTTTTTTTTCTTAGGTAACCAGTTCTCACTTAAGTCTAGGCATCTTTTAAAGAAGTGTTTTTCTTTGGCTAGAATTTTGGTGTCTTATAGGCGAATGTGGTGTTTTGTTTTGAGGGAATGCTCTGTTAAGGTAGAGGTGTGAATGTGTCCATTCTTTATGTCGACTCTATGTTCTTTGATCTTAATCACGACAAGTTTTATTGATATAACATTCTCCACAGGAACATTCTATTTTGTAAATACCTTTACCTTTGTGAGGGTCAAATTTATCTTTAACCGATCTCATATTTTATTTAATGATTTCATATGGTTTGAAAGAAGTCTTGATCTTTTTTTTTTTTTTTTGATAAAAATCTTATATCAAAAAATTATATTTTTACATAAAAATATCAAAATGTTTCTATTTGTGAAAAAATCTTAAAAAATCTTATGAGAGATGAATACAAAATCGCTAACGAGTACAAAATCCCTTATCACCATTTATTTTACATTACGTAACTAAACCTAACCACTAGAAACATTTTCGAACATATTAAATAGTTAAGTAAGTTATTTTAATTTTTTAAATTATTTCTTTTTAAAATGAATATTATATGAGATTATTTTTTCCTTTAGGATATTTAAATGAGACGGTGTAATTGTTAGTTGTTAAAGTAAATAATAGTTTGAAAATATTTAATTATTTAAAACATGTTTTTATTGGATGATTCTATTGATTTTTAGGAATAATTTTTTTAAAGATAAAGATTTGGTGTTTAAAATGATTACTTATAAGTGTTTAACTTAAAAAATTATTTATAATTATTAAGTAATTATTTAAAAAATAAAAAATAAAAAAATTATTATTTAATTAAATTTTTTTATATATAATATGTAAAACTTGATATAGAATAAAATAATAATAAAAATTTATACTAAGATAAATTTGACATGGAATAAAATAACAATAAAAAAAATTTACACTTTAAAATGTTGAATCCTTCTAATGATTAATAAATCCTAATTAATTACCTCAAAATTTAACCTAATTAATAATAATTCATCTATTTAACATAAAAATTAAAACATTTTTTATTTTTTTTATTTCACATGAATGATTCCACCTTCAATTTATACAAAATTCAGTGTATAAAGACCAATAATTTTCTTTTGTATCAGTGTTTTGGTTAAGAGTAGTTTCTCACATAAAATTTTGAATTTAAATCGACAATGTTGGGAAACTAAGTATGACTAGAAAAATAGTCGCGAGTGGTATATAGTCCATGCAATGTTGATTTTGTTTGCATTCAAATTCATCTTTTAAACTAATCATTTTGCTTAATAAGTTTGTTTGAGTTTTGTACGAGGCTCAATGTATGAGAGGAGGAACACTTGAAGAGCCTACGCAAGTTGTTTAAATGGGTAGAAGGTGGAAAAAAATGTCCATCAGAGTTCCAGAGCCGAACAAAGTAGGTTTTGAGTAACGTGGAAGAGGTGGGATGGAAAAACCAAAGCCGAGCCAAGCTGGCTTTTCGGGAATGGTAGAACTAGTTTGAAGCAGTCCTTTTGAGAACCCTAGGGGGTGATTTGGTTTTATTACTTATTTTCTGGTTTTCTTTCTCCGTCCGAGTGGAGCCTTACTGACTCGTTACTATTTGTGGGAACTGTTTTTTTTCTTGTTTTTTAGGGCTAACTAGCAGTCTAAGTGTTTCCTAACTGTCTAGTTACTATTTGTGGGACCCTATTTTCCCTGCTCTTTTTTACTCTTCCCGAGCCCGGCTTACGGTCTATCATCGATCTTGTCTGTTGTTTTTCCTTTCTTTCATTGTTTAGTGGCCCCTATTTATCTATTTTCCATCTTTGGAATCTGGTCCATAAGACAGATTTCTCTATTGCTTTCTAGGTGTCAGCTTTGTATTGTCTTTTTGTGCTTCCCCTTTATATTTTTGTCAGCTACCATTATGGTTTTCCGTGATTCGGGTGGTTGGAAGTGTAATGTTTCAAATAACCCTATCACTTCACATTGCAATGAGACTTTAAGACATGAATCTAAACTTAATGGCATTATTTCATCTACCTTACCAGCTAAGAAGTCTGTTTTCCTTCCTAGATCTTTGTATTCCTCTGTTCAGGCTTCGACTATTCTTATCTCGAACTCGTTGCCTTCAGAGGTGTTACTACCCCATTTGTATAGTTTTAGAAGGGTTTTACCACAAAGTTCAGTTTGTTGTAGCTCGTTTCCTACTGGTAAGAAATGAAAGATTTGGAAACCCAATAAGGTGCCAAGGGAGTTAGTTTTGGGTTCAGATATTAGTCTAATGGAAACCTGTAACGTGGCACTTTGTGGGCTTATCGGCTCGGTATCCTATCACTACCTACCTCAAGAACTGCTCCACGTCTAGATGGATAAAAACTGGCAACCCATTCTCGGCTACTCCCCGAGGGTATTTTTCTTGGAGAAAGGTTGGCTAGGTTTTCAGTGTAGGTCGTCGGAGGATGTTGAACTTCTGTTAGAGACTCGGTGGGTTTTTGGGGCTAGTAGCTTAATGATAAAGAGGTGGAGTGTTTCTTTTAATCCACACAATGAGTATTTTGTGAAGAGACACCTCTGGGTACTTTTACCAGGGCTCCCTCTCCATTTCTGGAACGAATCTACTCTTAGGGCTATTAGAGACTCCCTTGGTACTTTTATCTCCTCTATAGATAATGTAGCCCTAAGAGCACTGGATAAAAAGGTCGGCAAAGTTTTGGTGGAGCTAGACATCCATGGTGGTCTACATGAGTCCCTAGACATTGTGTGGAGGGAGAGGAAGGTTAAGAAACGTTTAGACTACCTGGGTATTCCCTTCAGGTTTAGTCGTTGCCACAGTATGGGGCATTTGCGTAGGGACTGTAAAGGAGGGGAGGTCGTGGAACACATTGACGAAGAATTGGACAACTGGGATATACTAGACTGTACTCCAGATGTTGAACTTTTTGGTAAGTTCGATCCCAACTACAAGTATGTTACAAGGGCCCAGGATCTACCAATGGAGAAACAATCGGGTAAGTTACAATATTTTTTCCCATCTCTGTTTAATTCTCTTACTTTGTGGGAAAAATATTTTGTGGATTCTGCTCCTATTTTGGACTCCTTCTCAGAGGCCGAAGCAATCTCTAAAGATGGCACAGTGACTTTAGGTTTTGAATCTAGTCAAAAGTTTGTTATTGTTGACCTGGGGCCGAGCATTAGTGATAAAGTCAATCCTATGGTTTTGCCTGGTATTGACAGTAGCACCCCAAATGTTGGCATGGGTATTGTTGGTGATCCTGTTCTTAAAGAACTCCCTTCCTCACTGATTGGTGGTGGGTCTCCTTTAAATCTAGGTATTGATTTAAGTTTGCAGTGTTGTCGTGAACTAGAACTTGATGATGAAGCTCTACTCTAAGTTTTTGACAGTCTCATTCCCACTGGATGGGGTATTAATACTTTGGTCCCCCTTCCAGTTTATTTGGGGAAGGCAATTTTAAATGAGGCTTTGGATGGGGAATGTGCTTCATCTTCGAAGAATACCAATATAAGCAAGGACAAGGAATTTTTGGTCTAGGGGGTTGGGTATAGAGGTCTCGCCCATTAAAACCAGAAGCTCATGGAAAAAGTGGATTGGGGGTATTTCGAATTCTGAGGTGAAGGAATTGGCCACTGTGGACAGTGGGGCACTTAGAGCGTTGAAGGCCCTGGCAAGGTCAAAATAATGATTTTATTATCCCTAAACATTCGAGGGATAGGGGGCTCCCTTAAAGTCATTGCTTTTCGCAGGGTCCTGGATCGTATGCGTCCTGATATCATTTTTTTGCAGGAGACTCTTGTGGATGATAAAAAAACTAGGAATTTTGTTCAGTTTTTTTGCTCAAGTTGGGTTTCTAATGTTGTAATCTCCTTTGGTACTTCCGGGGGGCTTTTATTATCCTGGGATTTGGATTATTTTTCTCTTTCTCCTTCTTTATCTTGTGGGGGTATTTTCTTATCTGGTCGGATTACATCAACTCTGTGTTCTATCTCTTTACTAAATGTTTATGGTCCGTGTATGAACAAAATAATTTTTTGGGAGACTTTGGCGAATAGTTGTTTACTCTCGGTTGAAAATTTGATAATTGCGGGGAATCTGAACATTACACTTTCAGCTGAGGAAGTGTGGGGAAGTACTAACTTCTCGGTTTCCTTGGCAGATCAACTAAAATCTATCTTCAATTCAAAGAACCTGGTGGATATTCGACTGGACAGGATGGTGCCTACCTGGCTCAATGGTCGTTAGGGATCACAGGCTATTTTGAAAAGATTGGACAGGTGTATTACTGCAAAAAACTTAATAATCTCCCAAGATTATTACCATTCGTGGGTAGAATTTCCGTTTATATTGGACCATGCTCCTATCATTTTTCAAATGGATACTGCCCCTGTAAATAAGATCTATCCATTTAAGTTCAATCTGGTTTGGTCCAAGGATGATGAGTTCAAGTCCTTAGTTTTTTTAGTCTGGCGGTATAACAAGTATTTATCAGAAGAAGGATCTCAGCGTAGACTTGTTTGGAAGCTAAGAGATTTAAAACAACAGACAAAAGTGTGGTCGGAAAAAAAGGAAGATTTGTTAAAAAGAAGCTTGATAAATTTAGAAGCACAAATCAATGATGCTTACTTAAGTTTAGATGGAAGAAATTCAATGAATGAAAAGGAAGTGTTGTTGGGAATCCTGGAAAAAGAAAGGAACCGGATCTTAATTTATAATGAGGAAAAGTGGCGTCAAAAAAGCCAAGCGACGTGGATTGAAAGTGGTGAGTCCAACACAATTTTTTTTCATAATTTTGCTAGTCAGAGGCGCAAACAAAAAACTATCCGGGAAATAACTCAGGAGTTTGGTGAGCAATGCAGGGGTCAAGTAGGTTTGAAAAAGGTAGCGACTCATTTTTTTAAGGAATTCTACAAAGCTCGGACTGAACCCTATATTATGGAAAAAATGGAGGTTTTGAAATTTTTTAAGAAGATGATACAAGCTGAGGATTTAATTGCTTTTCATGAACCTGTAAAATAAGAGGAAATTAAAAAGGTTCTTGATCATTTTAAGAGGGACAAAAGTCCGGGCCCTGATGGCTGGACAGTGGAATTTTTCATCTCTTTCTTTGATTTGGTGAGTGAAGATTTAGTGCAGATGGTGGAGGAATCAAGAATTTATGGTAAAATCCCTGGATGCTTAAATTCTACTTTTTTAACATTGATTCTGAAAGAGAATAACCCTTCTTCATTTGGATATTTTTGGTCAATTTCCCTCTGCAACCTGTGCTATAAGTTGATCTCCAAAATTATTTCAAATAGAATCAAGCCTATCTTGTCTAGTCAGTTTTATGAAGAACAGTTTGGGTTTATAGAAGGTCGTGGGATATAGGATGCTATTGGCACTGTTTTTGAGTGTTTACATAGTATTTCTAAGAGGAAAAACAGGAAATCTTTGCTTCTCAAAGTGGATTTACGAAAGGCATATGACAGTGTGGATTGGGATTTTCTGCATCTGGTTCTCCTTTAGATAGGATTTGATATTCCTATGACCAGGTGGATAATGAGTTGTGTTATCTCTCCTACTTTTGTTGTTATCATCAATGGCGAGGCCTCAGATTTCTTCAAAAGTGGAAGGGGCCTAAGGCAGGGTTGCCCCTTGTCTCCTTTATTGTTTATCCTAATTATGGAAGCCCTCGACTTATTATTAACAAAAGGAAACGTGGATAATAAAATTTCGGGTGTTAAAGTTTCAAGTTTGGTGAACATCCTGCACCTCCTTTTTGTTGATGACATTCTGATTATGTCTAATGTGCATATTATTGAATGGAAGGAAATTCTAGATTGCATTAAAATTTTCTACAAAGCTACTGGGTTACAGGTAAATTCTTCTAAGACTACAGTCCACTTTGAAGGTCTGAGTGAAACAGAACTGGTTCCTTTTAGAAATTGACTTGCTTTTCAATTCATAGCCCTGAACTTAGGGTTCAAATATTTGGGTTTCTTTCTGAAAACTGGATCTCAAAGGGTGTTGGATTGGATGTGGCTTGTGAACAATATTGAAAATAAGATTGGTTTGTGGTGTTATAAATGGATCTCACTGGGTGGGAGGCTCATTCTACTCAAGACGGTTCTGGAAAGCCAATCTATATATTGGATGGCAGTGGAGTTAGTTCCAAAATTTATGATCAACCAGATTCAAAATTTTTTCTTTAATTTCTTATGGAATGGTAATAATACAACTTGTCATTTCCACTTATGTAGTTGGGAGGTTTTGTCAAGACCAAAGTCTTGTGGGGGTTGGGGTCTTAGAAATCTGGATAATTTTAATTTAGCTTTGTTAGCCAACACTCTTTGGAACACTCTCTTTGGTAGAGGGTTATGGAATAACATAGTAATGGACAAGTATTTAAGACATTCAGATGTGATCCAATGGTTTAGATCGACCATCTTTGAAGCTTCTTCTGCATCAAGAATCTGGAGGAACTTGCTGAAATCTATCCATTTGTTACTTCACTGGCAGGTTTGGTTACCTGGGTCGGGAAATCATATTCGTATAGGCAGAGATATGATCCTGGGTATGGGGGAAACATCCTTATTATCTCAGGCTCTGCTTGATCATCTCTCTAGAAAGGAGATTAAGGTGTTGGTCAATGCGTGGAACCCTCAACGTTCCAACGATTTTTCTGATCCTTGGTTCAACAACGATACTTTGGGCTTAAGAGGTTCTCTAATAGAAGAATGGAACCTCTTTATACAAGGTATTTCAGCAACGAGAATCTACCTTGGTGAGGAAAATGATAAACTACTGTGGGAATGGGGGGATTCCTCTGGACAAGTTACTATAAAAAATATTTACCTAGCCATTGTTACTACTCAGAATTTTAAATTTTCTTCCAAATGGATACAAAAAATTTGGAGTTGGCAGATTCAACTTAAGATCAAACTCTTTTCATGGCTAACTATTTCCCGGAAGATTCTAACGTGGGATGGACTTCAAAGAAGAGGCATTGGAGGGACTGGTTTATGTATTTTTTTTAAGAATCACGCAGAAAGCATTGATCATCTCTTCATCAACTGTGTTTTTACCAAAACATTATGGGTTTTGTTAAAGAACTCTTTGAAGTTAAAGAGGACATGGTCGGGCCAGGATATAACTGGTGCTTATTATAATTGGATCAATGATAAAATTGTTCCTTTAGAGGTGGCAACCTTAACCTATTGGTTTTTGTGGATTGAAAGGAATAGGGGCATCTTTGAAAATAAGAGGCCTTCATTTTTTTCAGTAATGCATAAGGTAATGGGACTGTTTAGACCTAAAAGTAATATTGTCCCTATTTTAGCTGTTAAGGAATGCTTTATACTTCATGAAGAAGGAACGACCATTTCTTTCTTCGATGGGGCTGTAAGAAGTGACCGATCATCCTGTGGGGCCGGAGGAGTAATTAAAATTTCTGAGGTTTTGATCTATAGGTGGTTTTTTAATTGTGGTGAAGGTACAAATTCCAAGGTTGAATTATTAGGAATCTGGGCATCATTGTTTCTAGCAAATTTACTGGGTATTCAATGGATGAAAACTTTTGGCAATTCAAAAGTCATTATTGAATGGCTAAATGAAAAGGGCAAATTGGATATAGTAGCTATTGAAGGATGGAAAAAACACACAAAGCTTTTATGTAAAATATTCCATGCCCTTACTTTCCATCATATTTTCAGGGAGTTTAATAAAGAGGCAGATATGCTTTCTAATGAAGAACTACTGTCACCTACTGGAAGGTTAACTTTTTATCAGTGGGAACCCGGAGGAGGGGGTGAAACTAAGCATTTGGATATATTCTAAACTTCTCTGCCATGAAATGGTTTTATGACTTTTTTTCTGAATCTTTATTTTAGTAGAAACATCGAAGGGGATAAACAGTTAAGTCCTTTTGGAATGGAAATTTTGAATCTTTTCATTTCATTCCAGTGAACTGTATGTTTTTTTGTTTTGCTTGAAGGGAGTATGAGGTGCCTTGAATAGGCTTTTATTTAGGTACTCTGGATGTAAAGGAATTTTGGAATCCTATGTATGGTCAGTGTGCAAAGAAAATTATATCTTTAATATAATTTTGAGCAAATTTTCTTTTGGAAAAAAAGGATGGAATTTGATTTACAAAGCTGTTTAATTGTTAAATATAATTAAAATTTTGAAATAATAATTATTAAATTAACTATTTTATTTAATATATTTAATAAAATATTATAAGTTTAAATTATATTCAATAAAAATAATTGTAACCTTCAATAATAGTATCTTTGGTTTTTTGTTTTAGAATTTTTATAATAGTATTTTTCAAGAGTTTTATTAATGATTTGAATTGACTTTAAACCCCCAAAATAAATGTAAAGGTAGATTTGGAAGTCTAACCCACACAGGAACCAAGGAAAAGGTATCTGTCATTGGGTTGAAGGATGGAGTCCATGGTTTCATAGATAAATCCAATTTTCCCAAGAACCAAGGTCCAAAATTTAAAATCAAATCCTTGTCTTCGGCAAGTTCAAACTCAACAATGAAGAATGCCTTTACATAAGGATAAATAAAAGCCTCCTCTTTTAACTTAGGTTTCCAGGAGTCCAAAATCCTTTTGTGCAGATCAACTAAATGAGGCTAGATACCATTGAAAGGACACACAAGACCATTGGTACTATAGAACGTTGCCTAGACTACGAAACCTTTGACTATGGGAATAATTATTGTTGGTGCCTCTTGAACCAAGAGATGAGGAGAACGCGATACATTCTTCACAATATCGTTGAAAGAAGCCTTACTCGGATTACCATTAGAAGAAGAGGACTAGATTTGTATTCACTATCCACATTGGCTCCAACTCACTACCCAAGACTAACTTCCACATGAGTCCAAGTGCACTCGAAGAGGAAGACAAAGTTGAAGCAGGATGAGCCGCCATCATGCACAAATCAAAACCAACAAGGAATGAAGAGTTGTTTAGATCAACTGTCACCAAGGAGGAATGCATGGAATCAATGCCTATGAGGTTAGACTGACCATGTGAAGTTGGATCGGGGCTAGGGAACAATCTACATGTGCCGTTATGCCAAAACCCTAGCCATCATCTCATGTCTACATGCGCAGCTACAGTTCTCCTAGCCGCCACCGCTTGTTCTTGTTACGTGAACTCCATATTTATTTTATGTTTGGTGGAATTACTAACAACTTTAATATCCAATTAATTAATTGAACAAATTAACCCGATTCAAATGTCCATCATATTATTTATTATTATGGTTAATTTTTCATTGTCTTTTTTGACTTTTTATCTATCACTTTAACTTTTTAATTTCTAATCAAACTTGTAAGATCTCGGTTTAGTCATTTTTCTTATTCTTTTATGTATTGTGATCTTTCACCATCCTTCAATATATATTTCTTCATTTTTGTCATCTTATTCTCTGTCTATACATTCACCTAGCATGTTCATTCGCACATTATTATGAACACACTAATCCAACTTGCTTTCACATGCTTCAACATCATTGCACTATTCGTCAAATTTAACTTTCAAATGGTCCATCCTAAAATATCAACCACTACTTTTTTTTCACATCTAAATTGTGACTTATACTTTCATGTTGCACTTGTTTGTTTTTTCAATCAAGGTTCCCTCTTTTTTTTTTTTCCACTGAAAATTTCACATTATATTCATAATAATATAATCTATTTACAAAATCAGTACAACACGAGAAAATACATCCCTTTTATGGGCATACCCAATATATAGGAATACAATCAAGTCAAAATCCAAAACCTATCAAGGATGTCTTCTTCGACAAAGCTACCAATAGACTAATATCAAGGAAAAAAATACTCTCTATCAAAGAGGGAAACGGAAAACAACAATAGGCCCAAAATATCTATGAGTTCTAAGGAGGAATCATTGATAATCAATACATATTTAAAAAGAGTGTAGGGCCCTCATGGCCTCCTACCCATTGATTGTAGGCAATTCTCCCTCGACATATATAAAGAGCCTTTTTGGATAGACAATCAACTTCTTTGTTTTCTTCCCTATATAAGTGCACAAAGGAGATAGATCTAAATAGAGGGAGGAGTTCATAAATTCTATCCTTCCAGCCATCTAAAGTTTCCACCTTTAGTGAGCCTTTTCGATTGAGCCAATCGATGACGATCTTAAAATCCCCCAAAACATGTAAGTCATAAACTGTAAGTCTTGAGGCAAGAGTCAAAGTAGCCCAAGCTCCCATGAGCTCTGCCCTGGAATTTGTTCCACTTCCACAATTTAAAGTCCATATGTACTCCTTATGTTCATCTATCTTCAAGACTCCGCCAACATCACTAAGTTTTCCATAATGTTGAGCAGCCCCATCAAACCAAGCAAGAGCTTTATCTACAGGAAGGATTGTAGATGTGAGACTTGGGATATAAACTTTATGATTTTTCCCCATATTTCCCAATGGTCCTAGAGCAAGATATACAATTCTCTGAGTAGAGGGGGTCCCTTCCTCAAAGATAGAATTATTTCTATTCAACCAAATGTTCTAGCATATATAAGCAGGAAGAGCTTGTAAATTAAAATTCCGAGTTGCCTAGTTTTGGAAACATTCGTTCACCGATATGCCATTCCAACCATAAGTGAGATTTAGAACCTTTTTCACTTCCTCCAAAACTAATATAGTGAAAGAGTAATTAACAAAGAGGTGTTTACTTGATTCCCTCTTATTTTTTGCACAGATAGCATAATCCTGGCCCCTTCCAACCTCTTTTTTGCAAATTTTTCCAAGTTAAGATTTTGTTTTCAGCTAAAAGACAAACAAAAAGATTTATATTCAATGGAAAATCCCATTTCCATAGTTTCCTCCTCCAACCCCCTAATTTGAATCTCCATAATTTATTAGAAAGGGCTTCATAAACATTCTTAACAGATATTTGTCCTGACATATCAACACCTCTCCACTAAAAAGATGCCTGAATCAATCAAATTCTGCCTGTATCTATCCCATTCCATAGTAAGATCCTCAACCAAACCCAACTCATCACTACTAATCCATATTGAGCCTATCGATCCCCTCAGCAGAACCCAGCTCGCTTGATACAAGAGATGAATTTTTCTTTGGTTAAGTATGTTCACCAGCTCTTGTGATAAAAAAGAGTCCTGTCCCAGACCTAAGATAACATCTTTCCCAATTGATATAGAGTGTCCCAAACTCGACTTCCAAGCCATCCATTGTAGTATAACTGGTAATGTATTCCAAATATTTTTCCATGACTGAGATCCAAAGGAAGTAACCGCATCCGCCAATCGCAACCATGTCATCACAGATCCATGAGGAAAATATTTGATCACCCTTTTCCAAATACTCGACTTCATCAAAGCTCGCCATAAGGTGTTTGTCGCCAAAGATCTATAGAAAAGAAAGATATTCCATAGGCCCCAACCTCCATAGTGTTTAGGTTTTGTTATGGATTACCAACTGCTTAAATGATAACTTTTCTTGATTTTATTTCCTGACCAGAGGAAATAAATACTCAGCTTGCGAATCCTGTGGAGAACCAAAATCGATATATGAGCAAGAGCCATCTAGTAGACCGATTGGCTCTCTAAAACCACTTTTATTAACACAAACCGTCCCCCAGGGAGATCCATCTATTACACAAGGGAATAATAATTATAAATTAAATATATTTAATAAAAAATATTATAACTATTAAATTATATTCGATAAAAATAATTATAACCTTTAATAATAATATCTTTCCTTTTTTATTTTAGAATTTTTATAATAGTATTTTTCAAGAGTTTTATTAATGGTTTGAAGAGACTTTCAACCCCAAAAAATGTAAAGGTAGATTGTCTTGGGCAAGATCAATCTAGCATATGTGCTAGCTCACATATGCTATATTATGTGAAGAATGTCTTACATAGGGATAAATAAAAGCCTCCTCTTTTAACTTAAGTTTTCAGGAATCTAAAATCCTTTTGTGCAGATCAATTAAATGAGGCTAAATACTATTGAAAGGATATACAAGATCATTGGTATTATAGAAGGTCACATAGACTACGAAACCTTTGACTATGGGAATCATTATTGTTGGAGCCTCTTGAACCAAGAGATGAGGAGAAAGTGGGACATTCTTCACAATATCGTTGAGAGAAGCCTTACTCGGATTACCATTAGAAGAAGAGAATTAGATTTTCATTCACTATCCACACTGGCTCCAACTCACTACCCAAGACTAACTTCCACATGAGTCCAAGCGCACTCGAGGAGGAAGACAAAGTTGAAGCAGAATGAGCCGCCACCATGCACAAATCAAAATCAACAAGGAATGAAGAGTTGTCCAGATCAACTGTCACGAAGGAGGAATGCATGGAATCAATGCCTAAGAGGTTAGACCGATCATGTGAGGTTGGATCAGGGCTAGGGAACAATTTGCATGCGCCGTTAGGCCAGAACCCTAGCTGTCATATCCTGTCGTCATGCACGGCTAGAGTTCTCCTAGCCGCAACCGCTTGTTCCTGTTGCATGAACTCCATCTTTATTTAATGTTTGGTGGAATTACTAACAACTTTAATATCCAATTACTTAATTGAACAAATTAACCCGATTCAAATGTCCATCATACTATTTATTATTATAGTTAATTTTTCATTGTCTTTTTTGACTTTTTATCTATCACTTTAACTTTTTAATTTCTAATCAAACTTGTAAGATATGGATTTAGTCATTTTTCTTTTTCTTTTATATGTTGTGATCTTTCACCATCCTTCAATATATTTTTCTTTCATTTTTGTCATCTTATTCTCTATCTATACATTCATCTAACATGTTCATTAGCACATTATTATGTTCATTGCCACATTATTATGAACACACTAATCTAACTTCCTTTCACATGCTTCAACATCATTGCTCATTTCACTATTCATCAAATTTAACTTTCAAATGGTCCATCCTAAAATATCGACCACTACTTTTTTTTCACATGTAAATTGTGGCTTATACTTTCATGTTGCACTTGTTTGTTTTTTCAATCAAGGTTCCCTCTTGCACACTACCCACATTCTTACTTTCATAGATGTTCCTACATCACTTATGTAAGTCGGTCACCTCATACGTCGTGTGAGGTTTCTCAAATCGTATTATGCATTGAGATTTGAAGGTATACCAACTATTTTTTTTATTAATTTATTAGAAATTTATCCACATATTGTCTTTGATATTGTGGAATAATTTTTTATGTGCGATATTTTTTTTATCAATTGTAAAGTTTATTATGGGTAGGTTATAAATTTTAATATATTACTATAAATATAGATTTTATAAAGTTAGTGGTTTTTTATTAATATAATAGTTGATTGGGAGTTTAGTGGATTAACTTAATTGGTTTGGACCATCTAAGGTGGAGATCGCTGAGACGTAATGAGTTCAAGTTCCATAGAGTCTCTCTAGGTTAGGAGTACATGTTGTACTTGGCGGTATTTACATCGAGTGCCATTCACGAAAAGTGAGGAAGTAGTCAAGAAGTGTTTTTCTTAGAACATTTTCCATGTAAAAACAAAAAAATAATAATGGTTGATTGGTCATGAGATGAATATGCACACTTAATTTCCCTCCCTCTTGTCCTCTATAACATATTTTGAGTAAATAGTTTGAGGTTTGGTATGCGACAATATATGTATCCCAATATACCATGATGCTTAGGCTGATAAGGGCGTGGATATGTGTGTGAGATAAAAAAAACATGATACATAGTGTTTGTCATTTTAGAATAGTTTTTATGACTTTAAAATCTCCTAAAATAAAAATAAAAATAATTATAATACTCTAATAGAACATGTACAAAACATACAGTGAATAGTGACTCTAAGTCTCAAGAGCAATTCATATCAATTTTTTTTAGAGAAGCCACATTTCGATTTGACTAATTCACAAAACTTGGTAAGAATGTCTTCTTATCCAAAAATTTTCTATTGGTTGAAAATCAAAGCCTCTCACTTTCCCCCCCTTTTCCCTTACTTCAAACTCTTGAATTTGGTCCAACCAACCTCTTAATTTGGATTCAATGAAGCCATAATTCCTAAGTCATTTTCTCGATTTGAAGTATCTTATTTATGTATTTTCTCCCACTTTTGTCCTTTTCCCCCTTACTTTAAATTCTTAAATTTGGTCCAACTAACTTCTTACATGGATTCAATGAAGCCATAATTCCTAAGTCAGTGGATTCAATGAAGCTATAATTCCTAAGTCATTTTCTCGATTTGAAGTATTTTATTTATGTATTTTCTCCCACTTTTGTCACTTTTCCCCCTTACTTTAAACTCTTAAATTTCATCCAACTAACTTCTTAAGTGGATTCAATGAAGCCATAATTCATAAGTCAGTGGATTCAATGAAGCCATAATTCCTAAGTCATTTTCTCTATTTGAAGTATCTTATTTATGTATTTTCTACGTTTACTCTTAAATTTGGTCCAACTAACTTCTTAAGTGGATTCAATGAAGCCATAATTCCTAAGTTATTTTCTCCATTTGAAGTATCTTATTTATGTATTTTCTACTTTTTCCCCGTAAACATCTTTTTATAATTAGATGAATAAAAAGGAAGTTGCCACTATTGTCACGATCATGTCCATGTTTTTGTTGCACCTTTTCTAAAGATAAAACAATAATATTTGGCAAAAAATGTTGATGTAGTTACTTTGGCATTGTTTTTAATAGGTATTTTTCATTTTATTTATAATTAGTTTAAAATTATAAAAGAAATGAATGAAAGCTCATAATTGCTTTGTTGATATGCGCAATAAGTAATACTCTGAACTTGATATATATATATATATATAAGAAGACAACATGATTTTTTTATTTAAGATTTTTTATTCGTTTAAAGGAGTTGGATCCAATTGCGAAGAGCAATGAGTTTTTCACCATTAGGCAAGGTTCAATTCTTGCAAGGGATTTTTCTAGAGCCATAGAGTCATCAAACTTGTGGTTGCTCCTTATAAAAGGTTACAGGTTGTAGTCTAGCAACAACTAGGAGTAATTGTTGTGATAATGACCCGAATTAAAATCCTAATGGGTATCACCTCCTCTACATGGGTTTGTTAGACGTGGTTATTAATTATATTGGATATTGTTTGTTATCACTCCAGGAAAATCTCCTAGGTTGTATCTTAGAGATGCCTAGTAACTTAACTGTTCTTGTAATGATTCACTCAAAAATGGGTGTGGGGTTGGATCAAGATGAATATCTAACTAACTGGACTGTGTATTCAATACTGTCTAGGGATATCAAACAATACAAGTCTCTCAATAGATGCAATTAGACAGGTTGTGTGTCAAATATGACAGAAACTAATCACTTAACCAGATCACACATATATAAAACAATAAGCATGATGGTTCTAGAAACTAGCATAACCACTTATGATCCTTTGCTTAACAATCATATGGTGAGATGACAGTCACCTATGGATTAAATAAGCATAGACAGAGAATTGCATTCAACTCATAAGTAAAAATAGATAAGAAAGAAGAGGTTTGATAACACCAATGAAAGAAGCTTGAAAGTTTCATATATTAAGAAAAAGTCTCTATTACAGTAGCAGCATAGAAGAACTCAAAGTTGAACCTCCCTCATCCTCCAAGACCAAGCCCCCTACAATACTTATAAAGTGTAGGCTTTATATCCTTTACATGAAATTTCAAGATCCTATAAAACTAGATCTGAATATACTAATAATATAAAGTCAAAACAAATTCATGAAAATATGAAAAGATCATATTTCATAGGTCAACATCTTATCTCCAATGATATTCAAAGTCTTCAAATTCTTTGACAGTTGTAGTAGATATTCATAAGCTGGTAGATAATTCAAATTTGCCACCTTTGTCTAAAAGACAGTGTTTTGCCAAAATTAGGTAGCAAACTCAATCTTCTCCTCTTGCTGGAATCCTTTAAAACTGGAACAGAAACCCAATAATGATGCCATTAATTATTATCTATCATTAGAAACTGTCCTCAAGGTATTTGGATAATAAAAACTTGGATATGTGCGAAAACAATGCCTCTCTTCCCTGTCTGTACTTTTGGTGGCTAATGAATAGTTGAAATGTTTTCCTAAGCCACCGAAAATTCTGAAAATATTGCTCTCAAAGATTCACCTATATCTCTCAAATAAAAATATATTTTTGAAAACTGAGAGAGGTGTTTGTATATAGTTTTGTTGTGAGAAAAAACCTCTCTCATTTCTTTGATATTCGTTTTAATTTTCCAGTGATCTTCATTTCACAAACATCTGTCAAACAGGGAAATTCTGATATCCAAAAATTAGGGCTCATAGATGAATTCGATTCTCCAAATCTATGAAACCTGTAGGAAAATTGAGAGAGTTTATTGGTATTTGACATGTTAGGCACAAAAGCCTCCGGTCGTTTCTCAAAATGATCTTCCCGTCGCTCAAAATCATCATTTAAAAATGATGACTCAACCAAATAAAAATGCAGAATTTTTGTGCTTTCGGTCGCTAGGAGAGCCCCGAATTTCACGTTTAAGATACCGAAAGCTAGGATTTTGGTGTCTTAGAATCCCTTTTGGAAAATCTCTTAGCCACCAAAACCTGAGTTTTGACTCTTTTGAAGAAAAAAAAATATCCAATGTTTTTCAAACTTTATTATAGACATAAGACTCTAAAAAATGAACCTTAAAAAATTTAGAAAAGTATTTTTCAATGACCTCATATCACCTAAAATTAACAAATTTGACTATGTCATTTGAGGAGATAACATCTGGATCCAATTGGGATGGATACCTCCCTGGGAGGTTTCCAAGAACCTAGTAGTTCCAGTCATCTTTACCATTGGGATATGGAGTCATTTGGCCTTTAGAATTGATCCCCTGCAAACCTACATGTAACCTTCCTATAGCCTGCTCTGTTTATTCAAAAACCAACAACTGAAAGAAACCACTTGCTAAAAAAAATGAGCTTATTCTCCTACTCTAACTGGATCTGAATTTAGGTTAGGTAAAGGTTGATTTCCATAACAACCATCCAAGCAAATTTAATACTGAAGAAATCTCATCTTTATCACTGATCAGTAAATGATGTTTGACATGTAACAACA
>SNQJ01S0037996.1:41659-71723 GCA_010110895.2 Picea sitchensis
ACACTGATAAACTAAGATTTACAATTATTCCTTGATATTATATTGTCCATTCATATATATTGTTTATGTATGTTTCTGCTGGTAGGATAAGATATCTCCACACATTCACCTTTATTAAATCCTTTGAACAGAGTTGGCTAAAAGCCTTGTCTATATGATTGTGTCTATGCATGTTTTGATTGAGTAAACCTTGTATCAGTCACCCAACTTGATCCACTTGAGTAAACATTGAGAGAATAAGTTAATTTACCAGGCTCATTCCCTTTTCAGTCAAGGAAAGACTCCTAGAGAGATAACATTGTTAATCTAGATTTTAAACAAATTACTCTAATAATGTTGACAAGGCACCACCAAATCCTATTAATCAAATAAATCATACTTATTTTTACATTTATCCTCCATTAATTTTTTTTTTTCTTTTCTTTCTTATTTAGTAACTATACATAAACATTCCAAACTCAAAATTGAAGTTACAATATTGATTTATGATAATGATACATAAACATTTCAAACTCAAAAATAAAGTTACAATAATGATTTAGAATAATAGTAGTCATATCAATTTCAACTTGATTTAGGATAATAATATTTTAGAATAACAATAGTAGTCATATCAATTTCAGTCATATCAATTTCAACTTGATTTAGGATAATAATAGTAGTCATATCAATTTCAACTTCAGACACAACAATATCCTCCAATGTTTGTCAAATCACAAAGTGAATGTATATTTGAGATTTCACTCAACAAATTTCATTTTGAAAATATTTGAGAGGTGAGGCCTTGTAATGTGAAAAACATAATATTTTCTATTAAAAATTTCCTCAGCACTAAGATTTACTCATCACTATTGATTAGTGGTAAAGGGACCACATAACATCATAATCATTATACAATCCATCTACTTTTCTTAAGAGACCATACATACAATCTTTCATGGTCATGATTAAGTAACAAAAGTGGTTGTTTAATGTTGAAAATGGGTTACATCTTGTAAGATTTCCCCCTTTTACTTTAGTATATTTGGATAGAAAGTGTTGTAAATTATTAGTTGTTAAAATAAACTTAGATGCAAAAATGTGATTGGATTAAAATTTATGACCCTTTTATTTAAAACATATTTTTAATGAATACTTGGAGCTAAATTTTTTAAATATATAACTTTCATTTTTAAAGTCGTTAGTTATAAATCTAATGAAACAATACAATTTACTTTTCTATATTTTTGTTTTTGACATATTTTCATTTAATCAATTACTTGCAGCAAAACTTCAAACACCTTGTTTCATATGATGTATATGGAAATACTAGTTTCCCTTTTAAATTTGAGATATCTAATTCAAGGTGTCTGTTAATATTACCAAAGGAATAGAGGAATTTTCAATTTTGACTACTTGCAAAGAAGGATTAGGCAATGAGTCTATATCCACATCAGAACCTTCAAAGGAAAGCTTAAACACCTTAGTGGATTTTGCAAATCTTAGTAACTCCATAGGTTTTATTAGTGTTGCCACTAGAAAATTCTTTTCAAATGATCATGATCACGATTTATAAAATTTATTACTTTTAACTACTCCCAGAAAGATTGGAACTAACAAATTCTATAAAAAAACCCATTTATTAATGATTATATATATATATATATATATATAATTTAGTTAACAATGTAGTTGTTGGTTCTGCTGGACGACATCTCTCTCCTACTTGCACCATAGACCCAGGTTTCATATCTTTAAGGGTACCAACAAAGCCTAAAACTATCGTTCCTTCTGGTAAACCAGAAGGCAACACATTACACAGAGTGCACTACGTAGTCTCACCCGAGATAGCTTTAAATGGGTGGCTTTAAGACTCATGTGTTTACAGCCTAGGATTGAGCATGAGATAGGGGATCTAAATTCTGAACCATTAATTATGATTTGTACTAGGAACTACTGTTATCTTCTTTTATATTTTAACCTCCGTGCTGTCTTTTCGCTATATTCCCACAACAATTAACCAAGCAATATAGTAACTCATTCATTCATTTCATACAACATTTAACTACCAAAAATATGACAAATATATGCACGCATTCATCACATTACATAGGTATTATCGTGGTTCACCCCCTCCTGGGATACGTCCACAAAGATTTGGCTCTTGGCTCTCTTATTATGTTGGTTCTGCAATTCTCGTGCCTCGCGCTTACAACTCTCCTTAGATGGGTAAGATCTCTGTGAGGCAAACTAGATTAGACCAGTCTCCTCAGCCTGCGATCTAATCCTCGATATCTACCTTTTCTCTTCCACATAGCTCACTTGTTTTACAAAAATAGTACATCTAATCAAAAACATTACATAGAAACGATCTCAACTCTACAACAGTAGTAAAGCTCAACCTTTCAAACCTCTATGAACTCTTCTATGATACCTTCATATCTATATTTATATCTATCGGGCTCTTTAGCCATTTACAAAAAAACCTTATAAAAACCCTAACCCTACTGTCGTTAGCTCTTCCTTCTCCGCATGCATTCATTTCTTCCTTCCAACTGTCACCTCCTTCTTGCATGTGCACGTGCTGTGCTTCTTGCCAGTTGTCACTTTACTCCTGCATGCTTTCTTTCCCGATTGCTCTTCTACTTGTCATTCTTCTTTATGCATGCTTTCTTTCCTACTTCGGCCTGCTGCCAATAGGCCCCCAACACTGACATGTGACTCATCTCGAGTCACCTGATCCTTCTGAGCTACCTTGATCTCTTCGGTGATCATCTGGAATTTTTCCCTCAGCTCTATTGCTTTTGTCAACACCTGCGCGGTCTTCTCCTTAATGGTATCCATTACCTGAACTGCCACTTCGTCGCTCAGTAGTCCTACAGATTCTTCCTGTGTCTATGCCATCTGTGTTCTCTCTGCTTCTGCCTATGCGAGTACTTGTGCTACCCGTTCTTGTAGTGGTTCTATTTGAGCCTAGCATTCATGTTTTTGTGTCTGTGCAGTGATAAGTTCTGCTTGCATCTTCTTCAACTCGTGCATCCCCTTGACGCGTTCTGGGATTGGTATTGTATTTTTCCTCTGTTTGAGTTCTTGGATCACTGCATTGATCCTTTCCTCTTCCTTGTCCCAACATTGAACATGTGGATCCTCCTCCAGTCTTGTCCAAAGTTGCATTTCTTTGTCGAGGAAGTCAGCTTTCGTGCTAACCTGCTTCTCCATCTACTGTATGTGTTGTTGCTACCTGCCTCCTTTGCTCCTTTACTACCGGTGGAGTTGTTGGTGTTAGCTATTCTCAAAGATCCCTGATATCCTTATGGTATCGAGCAATTGCCTGCACAATCTGGTCGATCTTTTCTGTGGCTGTGAGTTCGTTTGCTTGCGCAGTGTTTGGAAGTTTCCCAAAAATTTCTCCCACTCTATGTTCCAATTCGTTCCTATGTTCCGTCTCCTTTTGAGTTTCAGATTTGTCCTGCTCATACTATTTTTCCAGTGCTTCTTGCTTCTTTTTTTCTTTTTGTAGCTTGACTAAGTTTTTATGTGCCCGAGACTGCATTTCATGGTCGACGCTAACCTGCAATTTGTGCAATTCCCTTGATGGCATCCGTGTCAGGACCAATTGGATGTGGTCCAAATCCTTCAGTGGTGTCTGTCTCACTATTTGATCCATTCTTAGCATGCTCAGTTTTATGTGGACTGTTGCGTTTGCATGTGGCATTGGGAGGGTTGAGTCTCTTTCTTTGACCTCCACTCTTTTGTTGGTTTGTGTTGTCAATGACTCTATGCATTTGATGCTAATTTCTCTCTGGGCCTCTCCGAGTGTCGTGAGGAGCTATCCTATTTCTTCCATCTCTTTTTGTAGATTATCCCTGTGATGCGCTGCATGGTCGAAGTCTTCTGCTAGACAATCCTGGACCATTCTGGCGATCATTTCTCCATCGTCCTCCATGATCGTATATTCTAGTGATGCTCGTCACACCTTTGATTTCTTGGGCATGCGTGTGGCCTTTACAACTGGTCTCTTAGTTCCCCCTAGATCCTATGTGATGGTGTTTAGGGCTGTGTCCTACTCTCCCTTAGCTTGTTTTGGGTATTCGTTGGTCTCTTTTTTCCCCTTCTGGGTTCTTGTTTGCTTTGACCCTTTGTTTTCCAGAGTCAATTTGTTTTGGCCCATCCTTGGTTTCTTGGGCACTGGGATTTGTGGAGGTTGTGTTTCCTCTTGTGCTGCTTCTCCTTCTACGGGTCCTTCCGGTACTTCCCGGGGAATGGATGGGATCCTCCATTCATCAAGAAATTCTCTGATTACCATGTCCATATCACCTTTTGTGATGCAGTAGTGCATCAGTAGCCATTGTTTATTTGGATCCTGCCTTGGTTATATCCACATGGCTTGATGTGTAGCCCAGAAGTTAGCGATGTCCCCATATCGCACGATAGCTTCTGGTGTTATTCTCCATGACCGGCTAATAGCTTCCTACATGTATCGTAGGTATGATTCAAAGATGATTCCATTGTCCCTCTTCTGTCTGGCCTGTGGCCCAGATCTCAGTACTAGGTATCTCGCTCCCGCTGGCTGTGGTCTAGTAGCAGAAACTACATACTCTAGTTCCCGCCATCCCATGAAGGCTATGAGGGTGAGAAACCATGAGTAATGGAATTATGTGCCGAGTTCATGTGCGTCCTTGTAGTCCACTTGGAACAAATTTAACAGATAAGGCACCCAGCTCATGAAGGTGCCTTCTGTGCACTGAGCTTCAACTGCGATGACTCCTACCGATACTTTATCTTTGCGGCATTTTCTTAACAACTTACAGGATAAGATTTTTGTGCCCAATTGTGTTGCTGCATTGTTGATCTGTTTGATTATAATGCCTCTTGTCCCCCTGGCGGTACCATATTTATTCTTCATTTCTTTGGCTAACGCTTTCTCCTTGGATTTATCGTCGAAAATCAACGCAGGATCCATACCCCAGCTGGGTAGTCCTGTTACCTATGCAATAATCTCAACAGTTATGGGGATGTGTTTGTCCAGCCATATATATCCTCCATGCATCAATGCTAACAAATTCTTAATGCATGATGTCGCGTACTGGCCTCTACCAAAGTATGAAAGTTTCAACAACCCTAAAATGCATGTTCGGTCCAGTCCAACTGCACACTGATGTGGCTAGCTGATTGTTTCTCCAAGTTGGTTGACCACTATGTTCTGCATAAAATCCCTTAACGCAAATTCCAGGTACTTGGTGTTTTCTGAGACGTCATGGTCAAAATACTTGAGCTTCCCAACGTGACCCAGTAGCTACGGCTCTACCTGTACTCCCTTTCGTATGCGTGGTAGCACAATTTCTGCTGCTGGTTTCTTGCGAGGTGAGATCGATATCAGAACTCTATCTTCCTGCTGTGGTGGTTGGTACAAAGTTCCAACAATTCCTGGTTGCTACCCTGTAAGCCATTCTGGCTAAGTCGAGGTAGTTCCCGTGGTCTTTTATATTGGTTGTCCGAGGATGGGTACCTACAACTCGTATGGTTTCCCTTATGATCCTTATTCTATGTCGTGTCGTTACCTTCCATGGCTGGTTTAGTTCTTTCTGGTTGCACTTCCTGTTGGGGTTCCACTTCCTCGTTCTGAGGTTCCTGCGCCTCTGCTTGCATGTCCTCTTTCAGTTCCTCTAGTTGTGGCTACTGAATCTCCTCCAGTATTGGTGTAGAGTTCACTAGTGGTATCTCTGGGGATGGGATATCATCGATATTGATGATCTTTGGTTGTTGCTGTTCATTTTCTTCCAGCAATCCTCGTGACCTAGTTTGAACTCTGGTCAGTCTAGCGGTCTGGCTTGGTTCAGTGGACTTTGGTTGTGCCATAGTGGTGAGTGTTGAATGCCTGCTGACTTTAGAGGACTGTGGTATCACTCTGTTCTTTCGAGCTGTTGTTTCTCTCTCTGTGTTCTCCTTTCGTGAATAGACAAGTTTCTCCCATGCTCGCATGTTTTATGGGCTTGTCATGAAGCTTATTGAGGATGCTTCCTCCATGATGCAATTAATGCACCATAACTATGGGTTCAATGCATTTGTGACAGTTTCGTACTTGCCATTACGCTTCTCTTTCTGTTTCCAGTTAGCGTGTTTAATGTGACGTTCCATCAGTCCTTGCCATGCCTTAATTCCACTTAGTGTTGTCCTGTCATCCTTCTTTTTACGACTTTTAATTTCCCACTCATTTGTCTTAGGCATGTAACCGTTTCTCTTGCCTTTATTGCATTCGTTTTTCAAGTGTCTTGTGGATTTTTCGCGGCTTTTCGGTTTTTTTTGTTTTACTCTGTAGTGGGTGGTCGACTGTCCTTGTACAACTTTAGTCGACTCCATTGATCATTCCTCTAAGGTCTGGGCTTGCTAAATCTCTTAACTGCACAACTCCACCATATTTTATAGATTTGACCTTGTATGGTCCTAACCAATGCATTCTCAGCTTTCCTGGGTGCTTAAATGATTTGCTATCATAAAGAAATACTAGATCTCCTTCCATGAAAGTATTCTTCTTAATGTGTCGATCGTGCCATGATTTGTCTCTGGCCTTTTTCACTTGTTGATGGAAGCCTATCAGGATTCGGTCTTCCTCCATTGCTAACAGCTAGTTTAGTCTTTCCTGTATTGCACCGTGTTCTGTCATTTGTGTGATAGAAGCTACACGTAAGCTGGGTACTAAAAATTCTAATGGCACTACTGCTTCTTGGCCATAGATGAGTTTGAATGGTGTGTGCCCTGTCAAATTATTACATGTTGTCCTATACGCCCATAATGCTGCTGGTACTTTGAGGTCCCAGTCGTCTCTGTTGATGTTACAGATCTTTTTCAGTGTGTTCTCTAGAATTTTGTTGAAGGCTTCTACTGTGCCATTTTCCTGTGGGTGATACGATGTGCTTCTCTGGTGGTGAAATTCAAATTATTCGAGCATCATGCAGATGGTGCTATTTATGAAATGTATGCCTTGGTCTCTCATCAAAACTCTTGGGCACCCAAACCTAGTAATTACTTGTTCGATTAAGAAGTGTGTAGCGGTATTTACGCTGCAGTCTTTTACTGGTGCGCCTTCCGCCCATCTTGTTAGGTATTCCATCATAGTGATGATGTATCTTTCCCCTATTCTTTTGGCTGGTGCGTTAATAGGTCCCACAAAGTCTATTGCCCATTTATCAAATGCCTGTAATGTCACTTGTGGTTGTAACGATATATCGTCCCTTTTGTTGGGTTTTCCTACCCTTTGACAGACATTGCATTCCTAACAGTACTCTTTCGAGTCTCTATGAATCGTTGGCTACCATAATCCCACGTGGAGTACCTTCTAAGCGGTAGATTTTATAGAATAGTTTCCTCCTGCCAATCCCTCATGGGCTTCTGCTAAAATTCTTGGTCATTCATTCTCTAACATGTACCTTCATAAAATGTTATTTGCGCCCATTTTATATAGATTTCTGGTGATCAGTTGATAGTCAGCTGCGTGAACTACCAGGTTATTCTTCTGTGTGGTGGTATAGTCTTGCAACACGGTACATGTGCTCAAGTACTGGATAATCTCTGCGAAGTGGTCATCAACAATCTGTATTGTGAATAACTGTGCATACAAAAAGTTGTCTTCTAAGCTCGTAGGTTCTTCTCCATTTGTGACCCGTGATAGGTGGTCAGGTCCTACATTTAGTTTTCCTGGTTTGACGATTACTTTGAAGTCAAATTCCTGAAATAATAGTAACCATTGATAGATTCTCCCCTCCAACACTGGCTTGTTGACTAGGTATTTTAGGGCTGAGTGATCTGTAAACATCTTAAAATGTTTTCCCAATAGGTAGTGTCTGAATTTTTGAAGTGCGTAAACCATAGCTAGGCCTTCTCTTTCCGTTGTGTTATAGTTATGTTCTGAATAAGATATTTTTTTGCTTGCGAATGCTATTGGGTTATCCAAGTCTCTTGCTCCTGGCTGTGCTAAGATAGCTCCAAGTGTTGTCGCTGATGTATCTATATGCACATGGAACGTCTTGCCCCAGTCTGGAAATACTAATATCAGTGCAGTGACCATCTTTTCCTTTAGGGTATCTAGACTGTGTTGACACTCATCGTTCCATTGGTACTTTGTATCCTTCCTTAGCAGTTTTTCCATTGGTGTTGTGATCTGGGCATATCCTTTGATGAATTTCTGATAGTATCCTGTGTGTCCTAACGTCACTCGTAGCTGATGGACTGTTTTTGGTGCTGGTAAATTAACGATGACTACGATCTTTGCCGGATTGACCAATAGCCCTTGTTTGCATACTATATGTCCCAATAGTATCCCAAACGGTGTTCCAAATATACATTTCTTTATGTTTAGTGATATATAACACTGTCTGCATCGTTCTAGCATCAAGCGTAAAACCTCCATATGGTTTTTCAACAGACTATAGACTGTCCAGTTGTCCAGGTATACTTCAAGAAACTGATGGATGCATTCTTTAAATGCTGTGATAACTACTCTGGAGAATATTGTTGGTGCATTCTTTAGTCCAAATGGCATGACTGTATATTAGTAAGATCTCCATTCTATCATGAACATGGTCTTGTATATGTTCTCCTGTGATATCTTTATCTAATGGTAGCCTGAGAATCCATCAATGAATGAGTAAGCTTCGTGTCCCCCCACATTCTCTAGCACTTCATCCATGAAATGTGTAGGGAATGGGTCGTGTAGGCATGCATCATTCAATTTCCTCAAGTCGACGCATATCCTAATCCCTCTTCCTTGTTTCTTGTCCTGTATGACCATCGATCTTATCCATTCCGATTCCTCGACTGGTTCGATTATGCAGGCTTCAAGCATCCGATCGTTCTCCTCTTTAACTTTCTATTTATATATGGGGTTCAGTCTATATGGTCATTGTCTAATCGGTCTCACTTCAGGTCTGAGAGGTATTTTTATCTCTCCTATTTCTCCTACTATACCCTTCATCTCTGTAAATGTTGTAGGGAATAAGTCGTTGTATCCGCGCAACAACTCGGTAATGATTTCTACTGTTGGATCATCCCAGTAGTCTCCAATGCTAGCCATTTTGGGATGTTCCGATGTTAACATTATTTACCTTGATTGGTGCAGAAATAACTTCGGATTCTATGGGTGGTCCCTTCACATCTCTTTTGCCTTCTACTTCTTCAATCTAAATGTCGCACGGGTCATATTCGTCTGGTGCTTCCTCCTGTACCTGGTAACATTACAATAGTTCCTTAAATGTCTTCTTATTTCACTATTTCTCTTCGATAATAAGTTCTATTTCTGGTTCTTCAATGAATATGACTCCTCTGATTCATTTCAAGGCTGCATCTATGTTGGGGTTCTCATGCTCGAATGAGAAAATGATGGTAAAGTTCTGTTGCAATGTCACCCATGTTGTAGTTCCTTTGCGCAGTTCCTAATCTGTATACTAGTTCACTGGTATACCTTCTAAAGTGTGAATAAAGTGGTGAGGCCATTCCTCTGGTGGTGTCAATTTCCATAGCATTTCACACTCCTCCTAGTGTTTCGCTGGTGTCCCTAGTCCTTCATATCTCCATTGTTTGTTGTTTTTATGTTCTGTGCCAAACCTTCTGCATATTAACCACTTACATTGGTACCAGTTTTTGATAGTCTCCTTTTTTGCGCCCCACCATCTCGCAGGTGTGGCCTTGAGTTCTACATCTAGTACTAGTAGCCTTTGGTTCTCTAGTACTTCATCTTCATATAGTGTCAAGAATGTTTCGAAATCATTTAGTCTGTGGAAGCTGGGTGGTTCTTTGATATCTATGCCTATCCACTGTACTTCCCGGTCTATTCTTGCACATCTTCTCGTGGATACTTCGTGTAGTCTCTGCTGCTAGTTTTCTAACCCAGTGTCTGAATCTGTTGCTCATGAAGTAATACTGCACCAACTGAGTACCCCGTCTATGGTTGGGTTTACATAATCCTCCTCATGCCCAGTTGTTCTGTACAACTGGCCGAATTCCTCTAAGTCTAGGCAAGTGGGTTCTACGAACCTCTCCCCTTCTGATGGATCTAGTGGTGCTATGACCCTGTGATATCTGGATTCAAATGTCATTTTCCTTGTCTTCAAATTAATTATGGTCTGGTTGTCAAAGGCCTAGTCCATACCGAGTAGTGTCGGGTAGGGTGTTGTGCCATCTACTATTTCAATGACTTCAAAATCTACTTTAGTGCACACACCATCAAGATCTACTATTACTCCTTTCAGTCTCCCTATTGGTAGGACCCTATGTTGGTTTTCTAGTTTTAGTTGGACATTTGAATATCCCAATGTTGGATCTCCCATGCATTGCCAGGTTTTCTTGGGTAGCACATTCACTTCGAATCCTAGGTCGAGTATGATATTTTCCATATTGAAATCCATAATGTTAGCATTCAATCTAAATTCCCTACTTGTTCTTCTTCTTGTGTGTAGATGATTGACAATTTTTGGTTCTAGCTTTTGTTCCGTCTCGTTGTTATGTTTCTCTAGGATGTTTTGCAATATTTTCACAGATGAAGGATAACTTAACATTTTGATGCATGACTGCAAAAAGTCTTTGATAGTACTTACTTGTCCCTCTGGTGGGATTCATTTGTTATGATCCAATGATGGTGGCATTTCGTATTCTAGGGCATCACGGGCTGGTTTTGTAGTGGAAGTCGACGATGTGTCCTTGTCTGGCTTCCTTAAAAGTCTCTTTTTCTTTGGGCATGTCGAACTGCTTCCTTGGTTCGATGTTCTTCTTTACCCATTGGTTCTGTGCGGGTTCTTGTCAGACTGTTTCGATTCCTTTCTTTGTTCCTCCACGGGTGACTATGTTGATGTTTCGTCCATCCTCCCTTGCTTCGACTGAAATCCATTGAACATTATGGTTGTTTTGGTTCCTTTTTTCCTAGATCTTTACTAATAGTGTCATGCATTCCTCTGTCTCGTGATCCGATGTGTGAAAATACATACAAGCTACTGGCGACAATGGGCATTCCTGTTCATAATGTCCCGGTTGCTAAAAATTGTGACATGTGACTGGTCCTTTGCCACATCCAAAGCCTCCTCTGGTTCGTCCTCCTCCTTGATAGCCTGCTCGGTCCCCTCTCGATGTGTTATATGGTGGTGCCTGATTATACTACACGGTATTATACTGGGGTTGTGCCGGGTTGTACTGTGGCTTTGTGTGGTTGTATGGTTGTTGCGAAATGTTGTACTGCTACTGCACATTGTTGTATGGAGATGGGGCTTGATTGAACTATAGCGCTTGTTGCCAGTCATCATTTCGGTCTGTACTCTGTATGCGTCTGATGTTCTTTCTTGCATTAGCTCCATAGTTCTGCAATCTTTGTCTTCATGGCCTACTGACTTACAAAAGGTGCAATAATAATTTTTTGGAACTGTCTGGTACTTCTACATCATCGTGCAGTGATAAGGGTCATGACCCGGTTTCTTGCATATTTCGCACCATAATCCTCCCTGTGGTAGAAGTTTTGGCATGCCTGTTGCCATATACTGCGTGAATGTTGGACATTTGTTCTGGTGGTGTCCTTCCGTCCTACATGTGGTTCACCAAATGACTTCTCGTTTGTCCTTGTTCTTGTTCTGATTCAATTGAAATGTTAGGTTCTTCAATTCCTCCTTCAATTCTTCAATAGCTAGGTCCGTCTTCTAGTATTGGTTCTCTTCCAGCTATAAGGCTGCATATAGAGCCTTGACCTACGTCTGAAACTTCTGCTGTCGTAAGGGATATTTTAGGTGTGGGAGTAGTGAGTTGACAAATAGGTGTTGGTGTTGCATCTCAGTCATAATGTATTTTAACTTCCCCTTTAGTCGCTTGAATCTCTGGTCAATCTCCCATATAGACTCTCTTGGTTTCTGTCTAATATTGATCATTTCATTCATGTACTGATCCTCTAAGCTCAAATTTTGGAACTCATTAATCAGTAGCTTCTTAATGTCTTCTAGTGTCCTCATCGTCCCAGAGGCATTGTTCATGTCTAGACTCATGTACCAGTCTAGTGTGCAGTTTCTCAGTGTGATCGCTAGCTGTGCAAGTTTGGTATCTTCATCGATGATCTGTTTTTCCTCCCAGATATTTGCACAAATAAACAAATGCTTCTCAGGTTCTTTTTCTTCTTCACCTTGAAATTCTAGTAATCTGATTGTGGGGTCATGTCCTTCCATTCTAAATACTGAATTTCTACCTTTGTCGCGCGGTGTAGATACTTGACTAGTACTGCCTGAACTGGCTCCTCCCGTTGTTGCTCCTGTGTTAGATGTACTTCTTGCTATCGGAGTTCCTTTGAACTTCAGTTGCCTAAATGGTGGTGTTCTCTTTGGTGTATTGGTCGCACATGGGTTTATGGGTTCCACATTGACATTAATATGGAAAGGATGGATATCTTCTCCTCCTGTTCTTGGGCCTCTTATTTTCCTCTCATAGGTTGCGCCCGGATTTCCTCAATCTCCTCCACAGCCCAGAGATCCTCTACCTCTTCTTCATCACTTGCAAAGCCCTCCCTCATGGATATGACTCTTTTCTTGGTATTCACCTTATATTTGTAGGGTACTCTGCTATGCGTCGTTCTTGGTGACGCCAAGATCCACTTAAGTTGGTCGTCATCCATCAAGATCGGGTCCAAGAATTCCTCCTCCTTCTTGCCTTTATCCTCACCTTCGACCATTTATCCTTCCTCTGTCAGTTCTTCCCCCTTTCCCCCATGCACACAAAGAATTCTAGTTGTTTGCTTCCATTGTCATTACACCTTTTTTATATAACAATATTTTAATAGAAATATACAGTGATCAAATGTACCTTCCGCGAGGTCCGCGTAGAAATTCCTACTCTGTTTCTCTGTATGACTTCGCTGTGTCAACTGCAAACTCTATGATGAAGCCTGCCACAATACTGTCGAGCCAAAATTTGACTGCACAGGTGANTTCCATTGTCATTACACCTTTTTTATATAACGATATTTTAATAGAAATATACAGTGATCAAATGTACCTTCCGCGAGGTCCGCGTAGAAATTCCTGCTCTGTTTCTCTGTATGACTTCGCTGTGTCAACTGCAAACTCTATGATGAAGCCTGCCACAATACTGTCGAGCCAAAATTTGACTGCACAGGTGAATTTGTTGTTCACTTGTTGTAACTGCTCAATCTATACTGGGGTCCAATCTAGCTGTCGGATCTGGTTCGTCACGTGGCTATGTTTCAACCTTAGTATCCACTCCTGCAGTAGGTGGGGAAAATCATAGAAAAAGGCTTCGTGTAAATCCATAAACATGTATTTATCCAGATATTTGCGAGGTGTGAGGCTAGGGTTTCTATTATCCTTATGAGAAAACTCTAGTTCTTTAGTTCTCAACCAACCTTTGATTTCTGCTTTCGTGGGGTTCAACGGTCTCAACATTCCCTTCTAGTGGCTGAGCGGTCTTTTGGTTTCACTCATTCTTTTCTCATGCATTCTATCTCATCTACTCAGTCCTCTCTTGTTCCTCTTACAATAAAAAAAAAACCATTTGTTGGTTCTACTGGATGAATTCTCTCTCCTACCTACGCCATAGACCTAGGGTTCATATCTTTAAGGGTACCAACAAAGCCTAAAACTATCATCCCTTCTGGTAAACTAGAAGGAAACACAGTACACAGAGCGCACTGCGCCATCTCACCCGAGATAACTTTAAATGGGTAGCTGTAAGACTCAGGTGTTTACAACCTAGGATTGAGCATGCGATAGGGGATCTTCATTCTAAACCATTAATTATGATTTGTAGTATGAACTATTGTTATCTTCTTTTATATTTTAACCTCTGTGGTGTATTTTCGCTATATTCCCACAACAATTAACCAAGCAATATAGTAGCTCACTCATTCATTGCATACATCATTTAACTACCAAAAATATGAAAAAGATATGCATGCATTCATCACATTACACAGGTATTACCGTGGTTCACCCCCTCATGTGCTACATCCACAAAGATTTGGCTCTTGGCTCTCTTATTATGGCAGTTCTGCAATTCTCGTGCTTCGCGCTTACAACTCTCCTCAGATGGGTAATATCTCTATGAGGTGAACTAGATTGCACTAGGATCCTCAGCCCGCGATCTAATCCTCAAGATCTACCTTTTCTCTTCCACTTAGCTTACTTTCTTTACAAAAATAGTACATCTAATAAAAAAAATTACATAGAAACGATATCAACTCTACAACAGTAGTAAAGCTCAACCTTATCAAAGCTCTCTGAACTCTTCTATGATACCTTCATATCTATATTTATATCTATCAGGCTCTTCATCCATTTACACAAAATCCTTACAAAAACCCTAACCCTAATGTCGTTAGGTCTTCCTTCTCCGCATGCATTTATTGCTTCCTTCCAGCTGTCACCTCCTTCTTGCATGTGCGTGTGCTATGCTTCTTCCCAGTTGTTGCTTTCCTTCTGCACGCTTTCTTTCCCACGATTTCTCTTCCAGCTGTCACTCTTCTTTATGCACACTTTCTTTCCCACTTCGTCCTACTGGCAACAATAGCTTTACTATATATAGCTCACATTTTAAATAAAGTATAGATATGGAACAACAAAATAGTCAATGCAATATTGATTTTGTTTATGTTCAAACTCAAATCTGAAACCATGTTTCACAATCATTTTTCTCTCAATTCACTCAAGTTCCATTTCTATGTCTTGCATTGCTTTCTCGTTGTAAAGCACCCCTCAATTTCTAAAGAAAAAGATGTGACATAATTAGTCAATTTATGTATGTTTCTCTTACTTGTAAATTTTGTTGGATATAATACAATTTTGATAGGCAAAATGATTTTGAAAGTTTATAATTTAATTAGTTTTATATATATTTTTATTTTTTATTAATTCATTTGCATATTATAATTTTTTATAAACTTTTAATATTTTCAAAAAGTTGTATTAATTTGTTTTCATATTATAATTTTTAATATTTTTGAAAAGTGAATTTAAAAAAATAAATTATAGTTATTTATTTCTTTATTATTTCATAGTTTAATTTGAATATCATTTATAAACTCCTATCTTATTAGTGTTTCTCTTTCCATGTTATGAAGCCATTGCAATAATATACTTGTTAAAAGTTTAACATGTCACTTACGGGAATTGAACCTGGGTGGGGAGGATAACAATCATTCCTCCCAACCACCCGAGTTAAACCCAATTGACAACGAGTTGAATTTTGATTTTTGATTCCATGTATGAAAAGATATGGTGATTAATGACTCTAGGTTCTATTAGAAGCAACTTATATATGTGATGTACAATCCATATCAACTTTATTTCTAAATGATAATTGCATATTTATCTATGAGAGGGCACATTTCGACTTGATAATTCACAAAACTTGGTAAGAAAGTCTTCTTATCCATACTAATTAAAGATGAAAGTCCGTCATTTCTACCATTTTTTCCCTACTTTCCAACCAACCTCTTAGTTGGATTCAATGGAGCCACAATTCCTAGTTTGTTTTTATGATTCAAAGTATTTGATTAATGTGTTTTCTACTTCTTTCCACAAAGCCTCCTTATAGTTACACAAACAAAAAGGGGAGTTGCCATTATAATCATGATCATATTCGTGTTTTTCACATCTTTTTTGAGATAAAATAATAATATTCGATGAAAGTTGTATATGCAAATCTTTGCCATTGTTTTTAATAGGTGTTTTGCACTCTGTTTATGATTGATTTAAATTCATAAAATCTTCAATGGAAAGCTTAGTATTGCTTTCTTGATATGTGCAATAAGGGGATACTTTCAACTTGCACAACAAATGTCACAATACATATATATTATTTTAATGGAGACATAATGATTTCTTATTTGTCAAAGGGGTTGGATCCAAGCCATAGTCTCAACATTCTACATTTTGGCCCTTTTTCGGGGATATTTTTTGTTTGATTTTGCCCAAAATTCGGCAAGAAATTGTTGGATCTACATATTTGAGTTGCTAAATATGTATAATTTGAGTGCCCCAGGGGTTTTTCAAGACGTTGAATCCATTTATGCATTCATAAATACAATTTAAACAACAAAAAATGATGATTTTGTCCAGATTTGTGTCATCGAATTCTGACGAAAAGGGCCAAAATGTAGAACGTTTAAACACCACCTTGAATCCAATGGTTAATGAAAGATCATCATTGCTTTCATGACATGTGTAATAAATGGATACTATTAATTTGTACAACAAATATCACAACACACATACACACATGACACAAAATTCATAATACAACCCATCTATCATACCTACCTAATGATAGACCTCACATTCACCTTTCGTGGTCATGACTAAGTGACCCCAGTGGTTCTTTAATGTTGAAAATGGCTTAAATCCATATCAATTGTACTCTCTCTAAATATATCAAGTTATTGTTTTTGGATAAAAACATCAAAATTTATAATGCTACCTGAAAAAAATATGATGATGATGGTTAACATCCACTGATACTAAAATTGGTCTATCAGGCCTTAATAAAAGTAAGAGATTACTTCGATTTCTTTAAAATTTTATTTCAATGCTTGAAAAGCATTAAGAGAAGTGTTCCAAGATCACTAAAGTTTTGTTGACTTAAAAGCCTATGAAGGTCTGTATTGTGACAAATATTTTGAAATTGGGATCTAATTTGGGTATACACAGGGCACTCTAGGAGAAAGTGTTTTTCATCTTCAACCCTCTTGGTGTCACAAAGGTGACATATCCTTTCTTTCCATGGTGTTTTGGGGATTTCCCAATGCCCATTTTCACTATGCAGCTCATGAGAATTAGGTCTTATTTTAACAATATTGATTCTCTTATTTACGCTAGTCAAAACAAAGAGACTTTTGATCTTCAAGAAATAGACAAAATAAAATAAATGCATAGAAAAAGAAATAAAATGCATAAACGATTTGACGTTACTACTTAAACAAAAACACTTATTTTAGGTAACAAGTACAAAATGTTTAAACAATTTTTTGTATTATTTTAAATAAGGACATATATCTTTTATCTAAGCCTAACAAGTACAAACATTATTACTCAGCCATTTTTAATAGTAAAGTGATTAGTTACAAGTTTAAAGAAATAATAAAGTTTCATTTTCCCATGTTTTTCTTTTTGATATATTTTCTTTCAACCAAGGGTCTACTATTAACAAAAGTGTATATGAATCCAAACACCTTGCTTCATATGAGTTAAATGGAAATGTTAATTCTCTTTTTGGATTTCAAAACTTGCAGTGCCTGTTCATCAAAGGGGTTTTCAATTGAGGCTACTATAAAGAAGGGTGAGACAATGAGTCCATATCCACATTAGAACTCTCAAAGGGCAAGTTAAGCACATTAGTGGATGACATGTTGTAGGTCCTAATTTATCCTTAGGTTTGTTGATGTGTTTTCCTGACACCCATCAACTAGGTTATTGGGGTGCATGTTTGAACCTAGGCCTTTCAAATGGAGACCATTTTTTTTTTTAATTTGGACAGTGCCAAATACCCTTTACCTATTGATCATGAAGACCCAATAAGTTTTAAATCAACTTCAATATCGTAGGTCTTCTTCATGAAAAAACATTATGGATGGTTTCTCTTTTGAACAAAAGAATAAGAAAATAAAAAGATACTAAAAGAAGGAAATTTCTTATTTCTATCTTCTCACTGAATATCCCTATGTGCCATCTTCATCCAACATTTTACAAAATATAAAACAGAGGTCATATGCCCAAGATATGCCAATTTACTCCCACACATTGCAATCCCCCCAACACGTAGTCATTTATACTAAATGACCTCATTCCTCTCTATACCAGTGCCCCATAATTAGCCATTTTCCTTACTCTCGACACTCCATACTTAGTCATTTTTCTTCCTTTCTACTCTCAATCTTAGTCATTTCCCTTCCTCTATACACTTCATACTTAGTCATTTTCCTTATCTTACTCTCCATACTCCTTTACTTAGTCATTTTTCATGAATGCAGATGTGGGAGTCCTTCCCTCATCTCCACCTAGTCATTTTTCATGACTGCAGATGTGGGAGTCCTTCCCTCATCTCCACCTTCCACTCTTACCCTCATAACCACACAAGTCCACAGCCCCACAAGTCTCAATACTTAGATATTTTTACTACTTCCCAACACTTAGATATTTTTCATATCACTCTACCCCCGCAATCCCGCAAGTATCCATACTTAGCTATTTTTACTACTTCCAAACACTTAGCTATTTTCCATATCATCCTACCCTCACAACCCCTCAATTATCCATACTTAGTTATTTTTACTCTTCTATTTTTAAATAAGTTTTACATGTGGAGCTTTCTACACTCCCTCATTGTCTTATTTTTCCACAAACACTTTGTTTAATTTTCAATATTATTCACGATCTCTTATCCTAAGTTTCTTCCCCTAATTCCATTGGCATATTGGGACACATGGAAGTGAAGTGAACTTATCACATTGGGACACGTGGAATTGAATTGGACCTACCCCTGGGTGACAGTTAGATGTTATGGGTTGGACAAAGGTGATTCAACAGTGACTGGCATATTGACTAGGCGATGAGGTGGCAACCAAAAACTATACTATGCACAAACTACACAAGGTTCTATAGTTATCTCTATTTCATACACAAATAATATGGGGATGCATTTTTCTTATAAACGTGATATGAGAACTATTCCCCAATGCATGCAGAAAAAATGGTGTGGATTAACAAATCAAGGGCTTAGAACTCACATGGATAGATGAACGACTGCCGTGTGCCTATCTTATGTAGGCCATAACATTTGATCCTGATGTCCAAATTGAGAAAACAAGAGCTGTTTGGAAAGATAGAGACATGAAGAAAACTCTGGAATTGGTTTCCATGGATGGAATCATAACTATCATGCCCTAAAAGATAAATTCTAGTCTGGACTAATTTTTGGCTTGACAACTAATTATTTTTGGAAAATGGTTTATTTTTGGAAAGTAGGTCCCAGTTGATGGAACAAATATCTAAGTTCACATACACAAAGGGGAAAATAAACCCTTACTCTAACTAGAAAGAAGCTTCAAGAAGATGAAGAGAAGATTATTAAAAAATATGTGAAAGTTATTCAAAAGGTTGCTTGTGGAGAGTCTGCAAGAAGCAAGTTTCACCTTTCCAAGATTTTGTGAATTAGCTTGCTTACATTTCTCCCTCATCTATATTTCTACTTGATCCCTTCCATCAGGTTTTTAGTGTATGTTTGGAAACATGAATATCTTGGCCTGATCAGCTTCTTCTCTAAATTCTTCCAGTTATTTTTCACAATATTCTAGGTCCAGAGGAGCAAAATCCCTGCTTGTAAAAAATCAAATAAGGTTTAATTCAATTTATCTAATTGTCATTGAGATCTTGTTGAGGTTGTTTCAACCCTCTTATTTCAGACATTGTTAAACTTGTTACATTTGGGATATTATTATTAATTTCTCCCACAAAAAACTATTTAGGGCATGACATTAGTGATTTCTTAGACTTTGAGTCTAAAGCATAAGATTCAAATGTGTGTCTATCAAAATATTTTTTGAGTTTTAATGAAATGATCATGTTAAGTTCTTTGATGACCTATCCATTTTATTTTCCTTTCATCTTGCAAAGACATTGTTGATTCTGGATTCACATTATTTTGAAAGAAAGGAAAAGTTTTTGTTGAAAACAAACTCCAAATACAAATCTTTGCAAACATATTTATTTCTTTCATGAACAAGACGATGTGCTTGAAAAGTACATATGTATATAAGAGTTTGTACATATGTATATAAGAGTTTGTACATCTATATATATGAGTTTTATTGGAATATTTGTTGGGTTTTTCTATTGCATGTATCTAAGTTCAGAAGAAGAATCTTCCATATATCAAGAAAGAGGATTTCCACCTTTATAAAAACGAGGAGTTTCTTTCTTGTTCCCCACAATATTTTCTCTCAATGTTGATGATCCAAAAAGAATCCAGAGAAGACTAAGAACAACTCAGAACTTGTAGAAGCAACTCATGATGCTCAGAATGGACTCAATAGATAGAGAAAGGGAACAAATGAAAATTTATCAAAACTCAATGAAAATGATATCATCACTAAGAGTGTGTCACAAGCTTTCCAATGACGCAAATTTCTTGTCAAACGGAGTTACGGATCGAAAGATATTCACAGTCAAAGTTTGGTCAAACTATCCCAATCAGCAGGGGATGAGTCAACATCTGTATTGCTGATGTCAGCTTCAGTACAGATGATGTCAACATCCATACAGTGTACATGGCATGTGCAGGAGGTGACACATGTCATGTTGACGTTAGCAAGATTTCAACATGGTGACATGGCAACATTAGAGGCTGCCACATGTCACTCATATTTGGAATTTCTGGGTCATTTCATGGACCAGTAAGATTGCACCATGTGGCAGTCTTTACAATCCATACAATGACATGGCATTGACATGGAAATATGAGTTGGCAGATAAAGTGGCAATCCGTACACTGATGTGGCAGGATGAATTGGAAGATGAAATGACAATCCGTATAGTGACGTGGCACTGATGTGGTCAACTAATGATATAATGGTTGACGTGGCCCAATTATGGGCTGCCAAGTGGCAGTGGGAAAATTCCCAATGACAACCCGTGATCAAATTTTCAAAAAAAATAGAGATTTGGTGGGTCTGCCAAATCTGGTGGGACCTTGCTAAATCTGGAAACCAACCAACACATAGAACCATCACCAAAGTAGCAGAATGACACATATTCAAATATATATATATATAGAAGTTGCAACAGTCAAGCCAATAATGCCTTAATATATGTGCCATAACCAACAGGCCAACAACCCCACTTTGTTACCAACACTATTTTATTTATTTAAAAGATGCATTCGCCCAGTGCAAGGGGGGATGGCGTGCATGGGTACGGTTGACAACGCAACTCAAGGAAAAGTACCCAACATTTATTGCAGGTTGCAGGGCACAAAAATCGAGACAAAATTCCTCTTGGGCCTGTGAGTGCCACAGTCGAATCGAGGTGTGGAGACATTCATTTTGGGTAATTAGACACCGCAAATTTAGTGGTGCTATCTATTTTATGATCTAAGCAATATTTCTGCAACTTGATTTCAGAATGAGGTATACTTATGTATTTTGCCAAATTATTTTCCTGGGTTAATAAGAAGGCCTACCCATTTGAGAGCAGGAACCAGAGACGTAGTCCACCACAAATGAACTCCATTATCAAGTTTTTTTGTGTTCAGATTTGATGTTTATGTCTCTTCATTATTGAACTTTTCCTTCTTTAATGGTGCACTTTAATTTATGCCCATTTAATGCAATTCTTTATAAGTCACTCGATGAAAATATCCCAGATCAGTTGATCATTTTCCCTTGATTGAAAAAGTGATCAACAAGGTTTTATTGGAGTTGTCATTAAAAGTTTCCTTTTTAATGATCACCATTCACCAATTTATTTCTTTTAACTTTATCCCCTGAGAGAATGGAGCTAGTAGAGAAGAATCCTATAAATAACTCATGTATTGACAAGTCCTACATAAAAAATTTATGTTCTCAAAATCTAAGACTTGGGGCCATTGATAGTCACCACATTATACCATGATATGATCCAAGAGACCTTCACTCAAGGTTGACATCTGTACATATTCTACCATATGTGATGATTCCCTTTTCAACTTCATTATAATCAATTTTGAGAAATTTACTAAGAGGGTGGCAAGTGTAGAGGGAATTATATTAGATCATGAGGGAAAATGGAAATATATTTTGCATGGGGCCTAGGAACATCTACAAATAATCAAGCCAAGGCCTAATCCCTTCTACAAGGTCTCCTCCTCGCAAATGAGTACAACACAAAATATTTGATTGCCATCAGAGACTCAAGTGTCATTGTCAAATTGATGGTTACAATCCCAACTTTGACAAATTACAAGCTAGCCTCAACCATTGCTTGAATCAACAAAGAGGTTAAAAGTATGAACATGGGATCATTCTTTCAATTTTTGTGAGATTTTAATTCTCAAATTGATTTGCTAGCTAGTGAAGCTACCCTCACTTATTCAAGGGGTCTTGAAAAAATGGGAGGTATTTTCATTGTTACAACCCCTAAGAATCTAAGGTATATGATCTTAAGTCACATCACATCCTCATTAAATAACACATGTTCCAACATCTCTCATATCAATCTTCAAGCATGGGGAAAAGATATGCAAGGATGCAACCCCATCTCATATGCATGTGAGAGTTAATTATAGTCATGTCTATTGAATCCTTCTTAATGGTTTCTCATTGGTGAGGTGGAACAATGGAGTAGACCTAGGTTGGATTTCAATGTGGCTCTAGGAGTATTATAAAACTACTTCCAACCCACCTGTTAAGATCTCCCTTTGATCTTTGACTAGTTTAATGGGAATTTGTACTACATGTCACATCATTTGAGTGTATTTAGTAGATAATTTCTAGATTTCTTTGGTTGTCTGAACATATTTGGATTTCAGTATCTATAATTTGTCTTGGGGTTCAGACTTTGGGTTATAAGAAGGCTTTCATGCCATGTCTTATTCTTCCTATATTCTTTAATAGCACCCACTTCTTTGGCTCTCTGTATACCATCAACAATTAGACTATGTCATTATGTGCATTGGATTTTATAGGTTTGGGATATGTCATTCCGGTTATTCTTGGGAATGGATGCATGAGAATCCTCAATTCAGGTTATAGAAATTTTTGAAAGTGTTGTGTTTTGGTTGTATTGTTGCTAGGATTGTGAAATATATAACTTTCTCTATGTTATGGAATTAGTTCTTGTCAGTTTGGTTCCAATTTGAATTTTCCACCCTCAACTATCTTTGTTTTGGGTTCAGAAATGATGGATTATAGGGACATTCAAGAGGTTCTGAGAACTCTTCAAAGGCACATAGAGTTTATCCAATGTAATAGAACCTCCTTGTTTTCAGTGACCTTAAAAGTACACAAACATGAACATCAATGTGCTACACAGAATGTAACAATTATGAATCTCTTGGTCCAACAAAGATGGAAATTAGATGTTTTAGAATCCAAGTGTAGTGTACTAAAAAAATGGGATATCAATCTTGACAAGGACTCTCACTCCATAGCCTCACACCATAGGATGTCAATCAACTCTACCTACACAGTTTAAGGAGGATGAAACGATGCATTATATGAAACATGACATGGACATCGAACAACAAAACTCTCCTCCCTCCAATGTAGGTTAGGAGGAGGCCAATAACCATCATGTGTTCCACTAGTCTTTATGTTATTCAAAGTAATTATGATATTAGGTGTTTTTATGAAGCAATTTACTTGCAAGAACAACTGCGATGCAATAATTATAGGCATTTGTAAACTCTCTTATGTGGCTTATGAGAGTTTCCATTTTTTCTTGAAACTCTATATCGTCACGTCTTGTATACTTGTTGTTAGCTATGTTGTAGCTTTTTTAATATAATATTTCCCAATTTCGGTTTTAAAAAGAAAAATTACTGAAAAAAAATTCCAATTACTTTTAAAATTTAAATATAGACAAATTAATTTGATAATCTGATTTAAACTAGAGTTATAAAAATAAACATATTAGCTAAAATAAATTTCAAAAACTAAAATTTAAGAAAAATGCCAATATTGTACCATCATTGTAACATTGGTTCATAAACAATCTTAGTTTTTCTTTTGAAAATGACAATGAAACATATTTTGGAAAAATTGTGACATGATTATTAGTCTTTTGAAAATGACAATAAAAAACTTAAAATTTTCTTCTAAAAATATTATATATATATATATATATATATATATATTAGTAATCATTACGTTAAAGATTTAACTAATTAATTTTATTTTTTATTTTTTATAACCAGAACTGAAATTGTATTAATATATATAAAACATTGTTGTGTTGTGGCTAACAACATATATATTTATTGTCTTTGGGCTTCATACAAAAAAAATTCTAATACATAGATTTATAGGCAAAAATAGATGCATCAAACTAGTGTTCCAAGTGCTCTTTAGGTTGCTTGCCTAATATATTGACCCAAAATACATTTCGCTCTAAAAAACATTCATACTGTATTAAGCTTGTATGTTTCCCTATTCTTCTTGCTCGTTGCTAGTAAACTGGATTCTTGCACCTTCAATATCCATTGGTTCTGGATTTTGGAAGACAGTCTCGACCTCATTTCCTTCTCCATGAATAGAGCTATGAGTTCCCTGATTGTTAGAGGCCAAATATAGATTCTTTAACCGCCGAGAGACAATCAATACTCAGAATCTTCCACATTTTGCTTCAAGAGTATCAATTCAACATTTTTTTGAAAGGAGGAGGCTCGAGTGGTTGACACTTTGAGTGGCATGTGTATGTTCCAATTCCATAACATTGGAGGAGAGAGCCATTATGGCATTGTTGATTTCTTGGGTGACCTCTTCATGCCTGCACAAAAACTTCTTAATCTCATGAAGGTCGTTACTATCCATCACGAGCCAATTGAGCTTCCTATCAAATTTTCCCAATCCTTTGCTCACAAACCCATAATACTACAAGACAAAAAAATCCCCAAATCCTATGAAACCACAGGTTGGGCTACCCCCATGCAAAAGTTTAAACTAGTAGAATCAAAATAAAATCCCCAAGCAATCTTAAAATTTCTTTTACCTACAACATGAAGTCAGAGAACCCCTAGGATAGTTTACTCTATCTGTCATCGAATGACACCGAAGTGGTCCAACGTTCCCCAATTCCTTGCTCTAATGCACATCCAAAAATCCTCTCATCGCTGGTCTGAACCCCCAACCCACCAGAATTTTTCTCTAAACCAAGATTTTGTAGAGCCCCTCATAAACAATATCCCAAATTTCTCATCCCTCATCACCCTTATTCCTTGAAATACCACGAGCGAAGCCCACATGCGTAAATGGGTTCTTGGGCTCACTCGCTTAAGTGATCTCCCCACCAATTGCTTCATACATGCGGCCTCATGGAACACTTGTTAGAATAGACGAGCAATACATCATCAAAGAGATATGGTTAGATTTGTAATGTTACTCATAAACATCATAAGGTTAGGGGATAATGACTTGAATAAAATCCCCATTTTCCATGAGGACTCCAAAGTTTAACGTCATGGCATATTTTATCTATGCATTCACCTATCCATTCAAATCTCTTTGTATGTGGAATAGCTCAATCTTATCAAAGTGGGACATGGCCTTACCATTTATTGCAATGATTCCCTAGAGCTTGATCCCTCAATAATTAGATTGATTTATGACTTCCCTGATAATGATCAATGAATCCCTAAAGACTAGCAAATCCACGATTCCTAGTTTTCTGGCTATGATGAGCCCGCATCACAATGCATAAGATTCTGCCTGATTGTTCGATACTTCCCCTAATCCCCAAGCATAGTGCTCAATATTTTTCCCCTTGGGATCATGAAGACTCCCACCTGCTCCCTCCACCCTTGTGTTATTCTTGGAAGACTTGTTAAAGATTAAGGAGTTGCATTGTTGCTTCAACCTCCAATCTAAAAAATTAGATGGTTGCTTTCTAATTTCCCATCGGAGGAGTGGTCCCATATTGGATGTTTGAGGTTGCTTAAGATGATCAAGATCGAATTGCTTGATCCAAGCTTCTTCCACGTCGTCTAACAATGAGTATTTCCCGTAAATTCTAATTCACAAGTACTCCGACAACAGTGACTTGGCCTTAACGACAGTTTATCTCGGCATAATCTTTTCATCCTTAAAAGTTTTCTTAAATCTTTCCATCCAAATTTTCCAACACAAAAATTTAAGCCACACATACCATACTCGTCTAAAATTTAACTAATTAATAATAATCATTACATTGAAAATTGTAACCTAATTAGTAGTAATCAATATATCAAACATACAAATTAAAATATGTTAAAAGTAATGTTTGATTGTCTCAATGATCATGAATGATTCTACCTTCAACTTAGTGCAACATTTAATTTGTAAATACCAATTGTATCAATCATTTGGTTAAGACTACATGCTCACATATAAAAATTTGAATTTAAAATCCGTAATGCTTGGAAACTAAGTTTCATCGAGAAAATAGTTGCAAGTTCTATTTTGATTTTGTTTGCTTTCAAATAACTTAAATTAATAATTTTACTTTTCAGTATAATAAGTTTGTTTGTGTTGCATTAGGGATGAAATTTGATAAACAAATTGTTCATTACAAGCGATGTAATTATTAAATAGGATTGAAAATTTAGAATAATTATTATTAAATTAAATATTTTTATTTAATATATTTAATAAAATATTATATCCATCAAATTTGATTGGATTTCAATTTCCAATTCCGAATTTCATTTATATATTTTGTATTACTCATTAATGTAAGAAAAAAGAACATAAATAATAAAATTACGTATGATGTTCTTGCTTATAATTTTGTTAGATATCAACGTAGATCGAACTTAAATCCCGATTCCCGATCTATCAAGCATTGAGAGGGATCCAATTTCTTAGAGTGTAATTATTATTATTATTAGTATTAGTATTAGTATTATTATTATTTCATTCTATGTTGAGTTTTTTTTAATTGACCCGACTTTGTTTTTATTGTTGTTATTTTTTTTAATTGAGTGGACTTTAACTTTTTTTAATGTAACATTATCTAACATAACATAAAGTCTTAACATCTCCCACATACTGGACTGAAGAGCACCTCACTACTCTAGGTGAAATGATCCAATATTGCCAAGTAAAATGCTCTTAAAGTTCCATCGTTTTATTTATAATCTATTATGTCAAGAAAGTCGACCAAACATTTTTACATAATGGTTATTCCTTTTAGAGGTTGAAGGCCCAACCATGCTTCATGTCTCAAATTTTCTCCTTTTACGACTTCTAATTCAATGGTCATACGGTGTCAAGTTAACATAAATAGATACGTATGCATATGATCATATACAACCTGAGTGGGCCTAATGGTTAAGAACATGTGTTTCCTCCTTGGAGGTCATATGTTCAAATCCAGAGGGTGGTAGGGTATGTATACCTCCGTAGACTTTAACAATGAAATCGTTGGGTGGAGGGAGTCCCTTGTCCCACCAATAAGGGGGTGTCATACACCAATTTGGTGTGTGGCTTGGTCGTGACCTTAAAAATATATTATTATTATTATTTTTATTTTTATTATGGTAATGATATATTTTTATAGTTATCAATATAAATATAAATGTATTTTAATTTTGTAAATAAATTTGAGAAAAATTTGAAATATTGATAAAAGCATTTTTAATAAAATTATATTTAAATATTTTTAAAATAAATATAATTCTAGTTAAGAGTGTCTCATCTTCTTCAACTTAATCTACCCAACTTGCCTTAGTCTACGGGTTAAACGGGAGCTATACATCTTGATCTGGATATGAGAGAAAAGTAGGTTCCTCTTCCATTGAACCTTGTTGTGTTGAGCCTTACTGAGATGTAGAGTCTTATTTTTATGGAGTATCCATGTATTTATTTGAATTTGATGTGTCCCTAGTTTCCTATGGATCCACTTTTTTCTCTTTCATGGGACTATCCAATTCAAGTGGATCTTCCTTGGTAATCAATTGATGCTCTACCTTGGCTCCAATCCACCCTGTTGGTTTATGTTAATGCTTCCTAACTTGACTTGGCCCTTTTGGGTAGTTTACTTCTAAATGTCATATTTCAAATCAACCTCGACAAAGAAAAGAAAGATGTTCATAATAAATCTTTTGTGTCCACGAGTAGTTTTCACTTGTCAAAATTATTTCTACCAGAAACCCTTTGTTGAAGTACATTTCCACACATATTTGAGTATATTTAATGGTGCTTGGATTCTTTGTTTTAAAACCTTTATAATAGTATATTCTCAGGGCTTTTCCAATGGATTGAAGAGAGTATGAGCCCCAAAAATGCAAAGGTAGATTAGAAATTCTAACCCACACAAGAGCCAAGGAAAGAGTATATGTCATTGGATGGAAGGATGGAGTCCATGCTTTCATACATAAACTTGAATTTCCCCAGAACCAAGGTCCAAAAATAAAATAAAATCATTGCCTTTGGAAAGATCAAACTCAACAATGAAGAATACCTTTACACAAGGATAAATAAAAGACTCCTTTTTTAACTCAGGTTTTGGGGAGCCTGAAATTCATTTATGCAGATAAATGAAACAAGGCTAGAGATCGTTGAAACGACACACAAGAACATTGGTACTATAGAATGTCGCCTAGACTACAACATCTTTCCATATGGGAATAGTTATTGCTAGAGCCTACTGAACCAAAAATTGAGGAGAACACTAGAAAATCTTCACAATATTTCTAAAAGAATATTTACCTGAATTATGATTAGAGGAAGAGGACCAGGTTTTCATCCACTAACCATACTGGCTCCACTGCACTACCCAAGACTAGCTTCCACGCGAGTACTAGGTTTACCAGAGGAGGAAGACACAACTAAAGCATAATGATTTTACACCATGCACAAATTAGAATCAACAAGGAAGGAAGAGTCATTCAAATCAACTACAAATGAGGAGGAAATCATGGAATTGATGCCTGAAGAGGTTAGACCAACCATGTGAGGTCGGATTGGGGCCAGAGGATGATCTATGCATGCGGCTAGGGAAAAATCCTAGTCGTCACTGCCTATTCCTGTTGTGTGAAATCCATTTTCATTTGATGTTTGGTGGAATTACTAACAACTTTAATATCCAATTAATTAATTAAAAATTAACCTCATTTGAATGTCCATCATACTATATATTATTATGGTTAATTTTTCATTGTTATTTTTGGATTTTTATCTATCATTCTAACTTATTAATTTCTAATCTAACTATTAAGATATGAGGTGGGACAATGGAGTACACCTAGGTTGGATTTTAATGTGGCTCTAGGAGTATTATCAAACAAATTCCAACCCACCTGTTAAGAGCTCCCTTTGATATCTGGCTATTTTATTGGGAATTTGTACTACATGTCACATCATTTGAGTGTATTTAACAGATAATTTCTAGAGTTCTTTGGTTGTCTGAACATATTTGGAATTTGTCTTGGGGTTCTGAATATGGGTTAGAAGAAGGCTTTCATGTTGTGTCTTCTTCTTCCTCTATTCTTTCATAGCACCCAATTCTTTGGCTCTTTGTATACCATCAACAATTAGACTATGTCATTATGTGCATTGGATTTTATAGATTTGGGATATGTCATTCTAGTTATGCTTGGGAATGGATGTGTGAGACTCCTCAATTCAGGTTATAGAAATCTTTGGAAGTGTCGTGTTTTGGTTATATTGTTGCTAGGCTTGTGAAATATATAACCTTCTCTATGTGTTGGAATTAGTTCTTGTCAGTTTGGTTCCAATTTGACTTTTCCACCCTCAACTATATTTGTTTTGGGTTTAGAAATGATGGATTATAGGGACATTCAAGAGGTTATGATAACTCTACGAAGGCACACAAAGTTTATCCAATGTAATAGAACCTCCTTATTTTCAGTGACCTTGAAAGTACACAAAAATAAACATCAATGAGCTACACAAAATGTAACAATTATGAATCTCTTGATCCAAAAAAGATGGAAATTAGATGTTTTAGAAGCCAAGTGCAGTGTGCTAAAAACCATGGCTATCAATATTGACAAAGACTCTCACTCCATAGCCTCACACCATAGTATGCCAATCAACTCTACCCATGCAGTTTAAGGAGGAGGAAACATTGCATTAGATGAAAGATGACATGGACACCGAACAACAAAACTCTCCTCCCTCCAATGTAGGTCAGGAAGAAGCCAATAACCAACATGTGTTCCACTAGTCCTTACGTTGTTCAAAGTAATTATGATAATATGTGTTTTTATTAAGCAATTTACTTGCAAGAACAATTGTGATGCAATAATTATAGGCATTTGCAAACTCTCTTATGTGGCTTATGAGAGTTGCCATTTTTCATCACTTCTTGTATACTTGTTGTTAGCTATGTTGTGGCTTTTTAAATATAATATTTCTCAATTT
>SNQJ01S0037997.1:0-19820 GCA_010110895.2 Picea sitchensis
TTTGAAAGAAAATTTTGCATATAAATCACAACTACGTCTTACCTCATGTATTTTCCAATATCATATATAACTTGTTTGACGGTGTTGTCAAAGTCGTTTGGTAGAGATAGCGGTAGAACATACTATAACAACAAAATGAATGGTTATTTGTTTCGACCAAAGTAGACAAGCAAAAATAAAATAAAAAATAAAAGATCTGTAAGGCCAATATATATAAATATGTATACCAAAATTATTACCTTAATGAAGGTATGCCAATCATGTGTTTTTACCCCACCAAATTCACCTTTCTTCGTTAAGATATTTTTTATGTTTGAAGAAAAACTCGTGGGAAATTTAATTCTTTGAATGACCTCTTTTACATCATTGATTTGTTGCTCTGTTAATAACCATGGAAGTTTATTTCGGTCTAGTAGTCCATCTGATCTATTTGAATATCAGATCACACTTCACATTGCATGATTGGCTTCCTGAATGTCAGTACAAATTTTGACAATTTTTTCTTTGTCCTTCCTATCATCTATGATTCGCCATAATGTTTCAGTCACATTCTTCCCGATATGCATTGTATCAAACAAATGAGATATTTTTAGCTCCTCATAGTAGGGAAACCTCATGAATTGAGCGGGATAATATTTCACTCCTCGTGGAAGCCCATTATTAATACCTTCATGATGATTGCGGCCTTCATGAAGCATAAAAGAAATCACAAAAATAATTATCAAATACGATAAAATAAATTCAATGATTAAAATAAACATTCAAAACATTACATGATCTATGATACATTATTAAATTGAGTACCTTGACGATTTCTATTATATTCCAACCTCCATAGGTGAGGTGTCATTCTTTGTGGTTTTAAACTAGTCTCTTCTTTCCCATTGAAAATATGTTTTTCAGTAGTAGGATACCTATGTTTCTTAGGAAGAAGGTTCCTATACTCATCAAACACCATCTTTCCTAAAATTGTTGAATGACGATACTTCATCTTAGGGCCACAAACTGGACATGCAAATTTACCCTTTGTTTGAAGACCTGCAACAAATGGATTAATGTCAATTATACGATGAGATTATTTAAAAATTAAAAATGCACCATGATAACATTAAAATATTATATAGTATTAAAGAGCAATATTAGAATCCTACATGCCACAAAAATGTGTTAGTCCAGGGGCATCATGAATTGTCCATGAAATTATTCCACGGAATTTAAATTTCTTCTCCCCGATTGATTTACATATGTCATACATTGTGATGCCAACCCATAAATTTAGTAGCTAATCGATAAGAGGCTCGATATATACATTCATATATTTAACCTGGTACTTACCTAATTGTTTGAAATTACACATAATTACTAAAGGAATTATATCATGTAATATATATAATTAAATAAATAAACAAAAGATATTATGCAAAAATTGAAACAAATGAAAATGTTAAATTCAAAAAATTAATGTAAACAAATACCTGGAACAATCATTGTCAACATTATGTGCTCCCTCTTTATTGACATCCAGGGAGGAATGTTATTGTTGATAACAAAAATAGGCCACACTGAGTAAATAGACCTAAGCTCTATGAATGGATTAACACCATGAGCTGCCAATGAAAGCCTAACATTATGAGGTTCATCTTTGAAATCTGCCCATTTTTCCTTAATTTCCCTAAATGTAGAACCATCGATATGCATTCAAAGAACACCATATCCACTTATGTTACGTGCATGGTAATCAATAAATTGTGCTATGATTTCAAACATGAACAATCGTTGCAAATGTGGAATTATGGGAATATGACGAAGAACCTTTCGAGGCACCCTTTTTGTTACTTGATCGGTTCGATATCTACTGATAAGACATTGCGGACATTTGGTTTTCGATGTATGTTGTCCATAGTATATAATATGTTCATTAGGACATGCATCTATAGTTTGATAATCCATTCCAATGTCTTTCATAATGGCATGCAAACCTTGATATGTGTGAGGTAAAATATTTGACGATGGTAACAAAAATTCACCTAACAATCTACAACATAACAAACAACTGGTCAATGTAAGAATATTAATCGTAAAAATTGCATTCTTATTTTACACATTAATTAACACTAAAAACAAATATAAAAAAAATCAACATTTGTGTATAATATGAGATGAAACATATTACATACCTTAGTATCTGTGTCATACAAGTGTTCGAAAAATTATTCATAACCTTTAAGTTCACTAGAAACAATGTATCGGAGAGAATATTTTCTCTTGATCCTTCATAAAGTTGTTTATTTGCCTTTTCTAATAGAGTTTCATAATAAATACCATCATTTTCCCCATCCTCATCTGGCTGCAAAAACAAATCTTGGATCATTTGATTTGTCCCATCATCTTCTTCCATGGGATCATTAACTTGATTTTTCCCATCATCTTCTTCCATGAGATCCTCATTTTCTTGGTCATGATGATGTTCCTTAGCTTGTACAACATCATTTCTACTAATACTTGGTGCAATATTCTGCGGAAAGTTAGAGGGCAAATCTAACTTTATAATTACAAACAATCATGCAAAATTAGTGTATACTATAACAAACATTCAAATTATATATATATATATATATATAATTTTATATAAAATTGACAAAAAAAAATGAATATATAGTTAATTACCATGTGACGATATTCATTCGAACCACCATTAATGTGACCATATTTCCTACAATGTTTTGTAGTTGTTTCTATTAAAATTCTTATGGGACGTCTGAGACAACATTTTTTACAAGGGCAATAACATCTACCATCACCCTTTTCACCCTCTTTACTTTTTTCCCCACCTCTAACAACATTCTGCGACATTTTTCCGCACAAAAATACCCTTTTGGAACCATCATTTTTATAGCAAGATTGTTGCAACATCTTTAAATCGTCAAATATTTATAGTCCAATTTTAGGTCACATTCGCCGCACTTGTGACGAACGTGACCTAAAAATATTTCTTTTTTCACCTATTTATTTTATGTCATTTTTAACGGTCAATTTTAAGGTTAGGTAAGTCGTTGCTCTTGTGATGGACAAGATACATTCACCGCTCTTGCGACAAACATTGACCATAATAATTTAGTCAAACTAAATTCGTCGAGATAGCGATGAAGATGGGGTGGATTTAGATAAATTGAACTTTTTCTCTTGGATGTTGCGACGAAAGAGTACTTTCGTCGCAAGTGGTTGTCGCAATTTTTTCAATATGTAGTAGTGTATGAAGGGTCATGACTCATAATATCCAGTGTTATCAGCATAGAGACATTTACTCTTAGGATCCATTATGTTGGTATTCAAACATTGCATAGTGACCTTACATTATGGTTAGTGCCACATGGTCATAGGAACACTAACATAGGACATAGCCTAGACTCATTACTCTATATGATTCCATTCTCTCCCAACATAATTTAGGGGTACAAGACATAAACTTGGTACCCTATAGCCTCCAACAAATACATGGAAAATGTCACTTGGTCTACAAATCTCTCCCTAAATACCCTCATCTCAATAAATTGTTGTGTCACACCTTGTTAGAAGTATTTTTTGAGGAAGTTAAATTCTTTCATGTCCTCAAAGACATTAATCGATTAGTAGCTGTAATGGTCGATAAGTATTTCTCTTTATCTCTTGGTTGTATGTGGAAAAATAGGGAGGAAGAGTCAGTAGTTTGCAACCTCCCTTATTCTTATCACCCCCCTTCTTATTAAATTACCATTATAACAATCCTAATAAGTGGCATCACATATACAACATGCATTTTCAAAGGACTATATCGGTACTCTATCTTGTTATTTGTTATATCCTGTAGGAGTCATTATTTATTAGCCTTAGTAGGATGGGATGGTGCAAAGCGAGTGGGATTTTTATACATTTTCAAATGGGAATATTGAAGTTTCAGATATGGATTTGGAGGAGTGGTCTTCTTCTTACCATTATCCTTTTATTTCTTCCAATTGGAAGGTATGGTTCCTGATAGAAGGTTGGTTTTGGAAGTGTGCCATGTGAGGACTCTAGGAGAATTGTTGTGTGAAGACTCAGAGGTTTGGTTTTGGGAACAAGGAAGATAGGGTTCATTTTCATGCAAAATTATAACCTCAAACATCAATCTCAAGTACTATTTTGGTTATATTTGAGTCTCATCGTTCAAAAAAATCAAGGAATTCTTCTCAATTTGAAAGCCAATTTATTTTTGAAAATTCTTCTAAAAGGTCCCCAGTCGTTTTCTCTTATAGGCATTTTGAGATAGCCTGGTATTACTCTCTCTTTGGTTGGCTCTATAAAATATTTTAAATCTTGAGCAATTTTTCTTCTGTGTCAATTCTAAATTTTGATGCTTTGAAACAAGTAAAATGGAAAATCGCAGGACCACCTTAATGACTCTATTAAACGATGTGAGTTCCTATGTAATGAAAATCAAGAGATTGTAGCATAGGAAATGGGGAGAATGGATACATGGAGAAGGGAATATCAGCATAGTTATGAAAATTAATTGAAAGGTACCAAAACAAAAATTCTCAAGATGATGGCTCAACTAAAGAAGAATAAGAGGAAAATAACCCTCATGAAAGTAGGGGAAGATAACAATAAGGAAAATTTGGAAGAGAAAGAAGATATAATTAAAGAGTTGCGGGAGAGAATCAGGTTGGAGAAAAATCATAGGTTTATAGATTTGAGGCATTCTTCCTCACTGGTGATTTTTGTAGGTTCCTTTGGACAAGAGAAATCAATGACTAAAAAAATTTATATGGTTATTGGTTATATGGTTATATGGTTTTTGTAGTTTTTATTATTATTTTGTATGGAATTTTTTCATACCATATTTTGAATACTTATAGTCACGACCTTGTAACAAGTAACCACGTCTAGTTTACTACATTTGATCTTCTATTCATAATCCATTGTCTCTATGGAAGTTGTGAATGTATATGCAAGGATACTTGTTTCTTCACTATTGTATTAACAATATACATAATAATTAATATCTTATTGAATATACAAAAAATTATTAGTAAATATATGCAATCTCTTGTGAAGGCATCGAAAAAAATAGCACTTAAGGAAACAATCCCAATGTTTATTTTGTTAACTCAAAAAATCTCTAAGTCTAATGTCATCAAAACATACAATAGATGTAAAATAACAGGTACATATTGTTTTCCAATGGCTAGGTGTCCATGGTCAACATGGACGCCACTATTATCCTCCACATTCACAATGAATTCAAGGGTCAAGACATCATTGATCACCCTAAGGAATTTTATGAGAATACAAAGAAGTAATTTCAACAAATTACCATTCTCTTTGCCCTACGTTTCCCTCAAGCTCTCTCTCTCAGTTACCTCTGCAAGTTGTGTCTCCTTCCTAACCCTGCCCTCGACCTCTCTCTCCTGACCAATGCCCTCCACGAGCTCTCTCTCCTGGCTAGTTCCCTCCATGAGATCTCTCTCTCCCGGTGCCCTCTGCGACCTCTAGCTAACCCTACCACTTGTGAGCTCTCTCCTGGTACCCTACGCGAGCTCTCTCTAACCTTGCAGCTTGTGAGTTCTCTCCATTTTCCCTCCGCGAGCTCTCTCTAACCCTACCACTTGTGAGCTCTCTCCCGGAACCCTCCGCGAGCTCTCTCTAACCTTGCAGCTTGTGAGTTCTCTCCCTGTGCCCTTCGTGAGCTCTCTATCTCTGATTGTGAATGGGCATAAGCATAAAAGTACTTTCTTTGCATAAAGTAATTATGAATATGAGACTTTTGTTTGCACAATGTTGTTTTATGGAATGCTTAACTACAACCTTGTGGTTATGTCCTTCTCAACCATTGCTAGCAAGGTGTTTCACAGTGGAGTTTTAGAGAGTGATTTAAGAGTCTCTTTCTCCTAATAATTTCTTTCTCAAGGCATTACCTCTCGACTCAATTGATTATATCCAATAAAATTTCTTCTAAATGATGGTATGAAGCTCTTTTTCAAGACATTAGGTCTCAACTTAATTGATAATATGCAAGGACACCTTAATTTATTATTCCAAATAATGTTATAAGATAAGATTAAGGGTTGGTAATATATATTTCATAGTTCTGGTCATTATAGTTATGATTAAAGCACAATAAAAAATATATGAGATTACTTTTTAAGGGGAATAAGTTTTTGGGGAATTATGTCTATAATTATGCTTGGAGAATTAGCAAAATCTCTAATAATTAATTTGAATCTTTGGCCATTGGACTAGGAGATTGGATAATGAAGAATGAAGGCAAGAGAAGATTATAATGATTGGATATTTGTTCATAGTCATATGTCACTTGGTCTACAAATCTCTCCCTAAAGACCCTCATCTCAATAGATTGTTGTGTCACACCTTGTTAGAAGTATTTTTTGAGGAAGTTAAATTTTTTCATGTCCTCAAAGACATTAATCGATTAATAGATGTAATGGTCAATAAAAAATTATCTTTATCTCTTGGTTGTATGTGGAAAAATAAGGAGGAAGAGTCGGTAGTTTGCAACCTCCCTTATTCTTATCACCCCCCTTCTTACTAAATTACCATTATAACAATCCTAATAAGTGGAATCACATCTACAACATGCATTTGAAAAGGACTATATGGGTACTCTATCATGTTATTTTTTATATCCTGCAGGAGTCATTATTTATTATCCCTAGTAGGATGGGATGGTGCAAAGCGAGTGGGATTTTTCTACATTTTCAAATGGGAATATCGAAGTTTCAGATATGGATTTGGATGAGTGGTCTTCTTCTTACCATTATCCTTTTGTTTCTTCCAATTGGAAGGTATGGTTCCTAATAGAAGGTTGGTTTTGGAAGTGTTTCATGTGAGGACTCTAGGAGCATTGTTGTGTGAAGACTCAGAGGTTTGGTTTTGGGAACAAGGAAGCTAGGGTTCATTTGCATGCAACATTCTAACCTAAAACATTGATCTCAAGTACTATTTTGGTTATATTTGAGTCTCCTCATTCACAAAAATCAAGGAATTATTCTCAGTTTGAAAGCCAATTTATTTTTGGAACTTCTTCTAAAAGGTCCCCAATCGTTTTCTCTTATAGTCATTTTGAGATAGCCTGGTATTACTCTCTCTTTGGTTGGCTCTATAAAATATTTTAATCATGAGCAGTTGTTCTTCTGTGTCAATTCTGAATTTTGATGCTTTGAAACAAGTAAAATGGAAAATCACAGGACCACCTTCATGACACTATTAGATGATGTGAGTTCCTATGTAATGAAAATCAAGAGATTGTAGCATAGGAAATGGGGAGAATGGAGACATGGAGAAAGGAATATCAGCATAGTTGTGAAAATGAAGTGAAAGCTACCAAAAAGAAAATGCTCAAGATGATGGCTTGACTAAAGAAGAATAAGAGGTAAATAACCCTCATGGAAGTAGGGGAAGATAACAATAAGGAGAAGTTGGAAGAGAAAGAATATATAATTAAAGAGTTGCGGGAGAGAATCAGGTTGGAGAAAAATCATAGGTTTATAGATTTGAGGCATTCTGCCTCACTGGTGATTTTTGTAGGTTTTGTTGGACAAGAGAAAGCAATGACTACAAAATTTTATATGGTTATATGGTTTTTGTAGGTTTTTTATTATTTTGTATGGAATTTTTTCATACCAGATTTTTTCATACTTATAATCACGACCTTGTAACAAGTAACCATGTCTAGTTTACTACATTTGATCTCTTATTCATAATCCATTATCTCTATGAAAGTTGTGAATGTATATGAAAGGATACTTGTTTCTTCGTTATGTATATTTACAATATACATAATAATTAATATCTTATCAAATATACAAAAAATGATTAGTAAATATATGCAATCCCTTGTGAAGGACTCGAAAAAATTATCACTTAAGGAAACAATCCCAATGTCTATTTTGTTAACTCTGCAAATCTCTAAGTCTAATGTCCTAAAAAGCCATAAAAACAATCTCAATTGAAAATAATTGCATAATGAATGTGACATTGTGACCTTGGAAAGATTGTTTTCGGAGGACATTGCAAAGTAAATTTAGGAAACCGATGCAAATGGCCACCATTTTTCTCATAGTTGAACGGACTACACACCTAGGGTCACTAATGCCATGCTAAGTTACAATTCATTGATATAGCAGCGAAAAAAAATCAAGTTAGCTTTGAGGGAGTGTTTTAGTTCTTGCCATTTTTCTCATAGTTGAAGGGACTACACAGCTAGGGTGACTAATGTCATCCCAAGTTACAATTCATTGCTATAATATCTAGAAAGAATTCAAGTTAACTTTGAGGTAGTCTTCAAATCTATTGATTGTTATTAAAGCATTATATCTTTGGTTGACCTAAGGATTTAATTCTATAATAGTTGATATCATCAATATCACATCCAAGCTTTGATATCTTGATATCTTTTGATATGTCATGGTACTACTCTTCTAGTGGGTGCACAATATCACAAGGATATGTCTTCTTGCCCTCCTCCATTGGATGAGCAAGTCAACGACAATTTTCTCCTATGGATGAGTAGTTTGGTGGCAACATTCTTTCAATTTGTTAGGTAAACTTTTGTATTGAGTTGGATCATCACATGAACACCACTCTAATTTCTTCCAACTATCACTGACTAGATACTTGGTTAAAGGTTTTCTATTTTTTCTAAAGGCATGGGGTTAAGGTATGGGAGGGTGTTGGCACATAACCCTAGAGGAACACTTACTAGGTCCACATAACCCTCAAAAAGGTGATATCCGCGATCTCATCTCCATGAGATCCACGATCTCAGATCCACCTGGGCGCTCCTACTTCGATCAGCGCATCGAAGTCCAAAAGTGGGTCAAAACTGACCAAAGTTTCCCCAAAACTTGGTCGAGGGCCAACATAAGGTTTCAATACTTAAGGATGTTTGATGTCACCACATAATACTTAAGGAGGGTTTGATTATTTAATTATCAAGTCGATTTGATGTCGCAGAAGATTTAATTCACCCACCAATGTCATATTGGACTGACCTCGCATAGTGAGCAGTGAATGGGGCCAACGTTGAAATTTCTTCAAACTGTGCATGTATATGTCGAAATTAGACATGGTTGGGCTAGACAAATACCTTGATGGTATGGGAGGGTTTCAAGACTCAAGGATGTCTGATGTACCGACCACATAATATTTGAGATCGTCCATGTTTGCAACAACGTTCATAATGGATGTATACAAGATGATATATAGAGTGGGTCTGTGAGTGATCTTTGAGTATAAGGGAAAATATTTTTTTCATGCCATTCACAACACAAAGGAAAATGTTTCCTTTGTCTACTCAACAATCCCTCAAGCATCTCATTCCTTTTCAGTACCCTCATGTAGGAAGAAATAGTCCAATCCATTGAATGGGGTCTACCTTGAAGGTGAATGAGCATAGTGAAATTTCTTCCACCAACCCCGCATAGTGAGCAGTGAATGGGGCCAATGTTGAAATTTCTTCAATATGTGCAGGAGAGATGACTATGTGGAAAATGTGGCAAGAGAGATGACTATGTGGAAAACATGGCAAGAGAGATGATAATGTGGCAAGAGAGATGTCAATGTGGCAATAGTGATGCTATCGGGCAATATGGAAAAAAAAATTTAAAATTTCCTCTATTTTTTGATAGTATGGCCAATTTTGTCCATAACACCGCAAATAGATCGTCGAAATTTTTACAATATGTACTAGTGACAACTGAGTAGATCTGCATATAGGATGGAAGATCTAAATGAAAATAATTTGTGCCACTTTTCTCCAAAATAGTGAAGGGTCCATATTGGATAGGCTTGAGTTTCTTGCCTTCACCCTTCAATCGCTCCTTGTTGATGTGAAGTCATACCTAGTCTCCAACCTGGAACTGGTGATCAACCTTGTGTTTGTCATGTTGAGCTTTATACTGTGCTTTAATTTTATCCAACTGTTGTCTGACTTCTTGGTGCACTTGTTGGATCCTTTGAATGAACTTGTGAGCCCTGTCTTCATTTATTTCTTCATTTGAATCGACATCTATCCCATACATCAAGTCCAAAAGGACCATAGGAAAATACCCAAAACATGTCTCGAATGGAGAAAACTGAGTGGAGGAATGTAAGGCTCAATTGTAAGCATGTTGTACATAGGGTATTTGTTCATCCCACAACTTGGGATGCTTGTTGTAGTAGCCTCGAAGAAAAAGTACCATTGTTCGGTTAACAACCTATGTCTATCTATCGGTCTGTGTATGGAAAGAAGTGCTCCTCTTCAACTTGGTGTCCATCATTCTCCACAAGTTTTTCCAAAAATATCCAAGGAATATAGTATCTTGATCCGAGATGATGGATTTGGGTAATCCAAAGTGAACCCAAACATACTGAAAGAAGAGATTAGTAGTCTTCTTAGTAGTGATATTCTTTTTACATGGCATCAAGATACACATCTTTCTAAACCTATCCACTAATACATACAAATAGTCATGAACCCTTTTAGACATTGGTAAACCCACTACAAAATCCATGGAGATACTCTCCCATGGATGGGATGGAACATGAAGTGGTGAGTATAGCCCCAATTTTCTATTAGTGGGCTTACAAGTAGAAAACATCACACACCCCTTTACATATTTAGTTACAATTGCTTTCATCTGAGGCTAGTAACAAAACCTTTGCAGATGAACCATAGTTTTTTCCTACCCCAAAATTCCCAAACACAAGAGAAGTGTGAGCTTCTCGTATTACATGGACTCATTCACTTGTAGGAATGCATAGCTTTCCAAGATGGTAGAGTAGTTTTCCCTGCAAAAATAGCTCTCTACATGTGCACCATGGGTTAGCTTTTCAAATACCTCTTTAAAATCTTCATCAACAACATATTGTTCCACATAAATATCATGAGATAAAGAATCATTATTCAAAATAATAGAAGAAGAAATAGGAGGTCTAGAAAGCATATCAACTACCTTGTTACTTGTACCCTTTTTTTATTTGATTACCAAATGAAAATGTTGAATAAAACCCATCCACTTGTAAGGACGATATTGTTGCAGCTTGGCTTGTGCTTGGAGATACTATAAGGGTTGATGATCTATATATATTATTGTTTCCTTCCCTAACATGTAGTTCTTACATTTATTTAAACTTTGAACAATGCATACAACTCTTTATCATATGTAGGATAGTTAAAACCAACTTGTCTAAAAGTTTCAGAGTGGTAACAGATAGGCTTACGATATTGCATCAATATTGCACCCATGGTGTATCTTCTAGCATCTGTCTCGATCTTGAAAGGTTGTTGAAGATTCAGAAGTGCTAATACTGGTGCAGTACTGATCTTTTCCTTCAAAGTGTCGAAGTATTTTTGTTTCTTTCCTCCCCACTGAAAAGTGTTCTTCACATTGGTTAAGGCATGCAAAGGAGATGCAATAAATGAGAATTTTGTGATGAATCTCCTCCAGTACTGAACTACACCCAAGAATCTTCGTACTTCAGTTACATTTTTGGGCTCAGGAAAATTTATAATTACATCAATTTTGGAAGGATCAATTTTCAATTGTCCTCCTCCTACAATATGACCCAAGTACACTAGTGCAGTCTTGCAAAACTCACATTTGGACAATTTTACATACAACTTTTCCCTTCACAAAGTATCCAATACTTGCTTTACATGTTGTACATGTTCATCCCAAGTCCCACTAAATATAAGAATGTCATATAAATATAAAATTACAAAATCATATAGAAATGGCCTGAATACATCATTCATCACATGCATGAAGGTTGTCAGAGAATTACAAATCCCAAACGACATAACTAAACACTCAAAAAATTCTTATTTGGTTTTAAATGAATTTTTTTATGCATCATGTTCTACAACCCTGATCTCATGGTATCCACTGCACAAATCCAACTTAGTGAAATAAAAACATTCTTTAATTGATCAAGTAAATCATCTATACGAGGAAGAGGGTATCGATTTTTCACCGTGATTTTTCTGAAGTCTCGATAATTGACACACATTTGACATGTGTCATCCTTCTTTGGCACCATCACGATTAGAGAAACACAAGGATATGAACTGGTTCTGATGACCCCTTGATCCAATAAGTCTTGTACCTATTTTTGATCTATGTCATCTCTATAAATGACATCTTGTACATGCCCACATTAGGAAGAGGAGAAATCTTGTTGAAGATGTATTTCATGTTGGATTTCCCTCTTAGGAGGTAATCTGTCTGGTTCCTAAATGATGTCATCATACATAGAAACAATATCAATTAATTATTTCTTATGAGAAGGATCACATCCTTGGAAGGCGTTAGATGTTCCTCCATCCTTTTCCCTTACGACTATGAGTACATATCTCTTATTAGTGTTTATGAGTCTCTTCATTTGTCCTGCACTAAAGTGTTGTGTTTACCTTCATGTTGTGGGCTCTAACAATATATTCCACTCCCCCTTTAGTAAGGTGATATTTATTCTCATGACGAAAGAAGACTGCTTTTCTATCATAAAGATAAGAAATCCCTAGCACTATGCCACATATATCAAGTGATACAACATCCAAATCCACTTCATCAATCAACTTTGAAGAAATAGCAAATCTGACCCTACACTGCTTGGTGACATTAAGTTTTTCTTTATCACATACCCAACCAAGAGGATAAGGCTTTGGATGTGGTTTAGTTTCAAGACCCATCTTTTTGACAAGTGCTTAAGATATCAAGTTTACTTGGGAACCCAGATCAAATAATGTATCTATCTTAGTGTTCTTAGATACAAATCTTATCTGAAATAATTCATTCCTCTTTCTTTCATCATGAGATTCATTATTGGAATTTGAACTAGCATGGAGGGAAACTTTACCTTGTACTCCAACCATTGTGATCTTTTCCTGGTCTTCTGAATCAGAACCAATATATTGTTGCATTGTAGAAATAGACTTTGTCTTCCCCTTTCCATCGAACTATTTCGGTCTTTTATCTAAATGTAATTTCCAACAATGCTCATCGTCATGACCATTCTTCTTGCAATGAGTGAAAGATGGATTTCCTTCTTCCCTCTTTACAATGGTGGTATTTTTGTCCTTCCTTTGAAACTTTCCTTTAAATTGCTTACGTGGGAATTTGGAAGGTTTCTTTGTGGGATCTTCTTGAACATGCTTTCCCCTATTCTCGAGGTGAGTGGCTTGCGCACAAACTTTGTCAAGACTGGTGGTGTTAAACAATAGTAATGTATGATGAATACAACTGTTAAGTGTGCCAATATACTTCATTAAAGTTTCATAAGAATCTAAAGGAATGTTTAATGAAAGAGATTTCTTCCTAAATTCTTCCGTGAAACTTTGTACAGCTTGACCTTTACTTTTTCTTAAAGTTTGTCATTCCATCATTTCTTTATGTAAATAACCCAATGGATAAACTTGCTTCCTTATTGCTGATTTTAATTCTGACCATGAGGAAAGAATATTACCACACTTCCTTATGTCCTGAAGTTTTCTCTCCCACCATACGAGAGAAGTGACTTCCAACCGAAGAGAGGCCAATTGCACTTTAACTTCCTCTTCATCAATCTATTGAACATGACAATATACTTCAACCTTTTGGATCCAATTATCTATCTTTTCAGGATTATCATATCCATTAAACATAGGTAAATAAAATTTTACATAAAGCTTTAATAATGGTTACTTAAAAGAATCTTTATGGCTATAATGATGAGAACGATGAGAATTATCAGAGGAAGAAGAGATAGAATTCAATGGTGAATATGGAGGCTCAGGAGGGTCTCCTCCAGCCCCTTGATCCACTATAGCATTTTCATTCACCGATGCTTCCTTTTTCTTCCCTTTCTTTTCCATTCTCTTCTTGTAATCTCCATACATTTTCTCGACCATATTTGGCATGCGATAGAAGACCATATGGAATTTTTTCTCCTGTTCATCATGCTTGTCCTCTTCATCCATTTTATTTCTTCGGGATGCATGACCAACTTCGAGGTTGAAAGTCTTAAGTGTTCCTTCACCCTATTTATGCTTGGCCCTAGTAAGAATTCACATTCAAAAATTCAAGTCAAAGATGACTTCTCTGATACCAACATGATTCGTGATATTTTCATCGATGTGACTTATTAAATAATTGTATTAAATGAGCATAAGTTGAAGTGCACCATAAAGAAGGAAAATCTCAATAATAAAGAGACATAAGCATCAAATATGAACACAAAAAACTTTATAACGGAGTTCGTCCTTGATAGACAACATCTTTGGGTCCTACTCTCAAATGGGTAGGCCTTTTTATTAACTTAGAAAAATAATTTGGCAAAATACATAAGTATACCTCATTCTGGAATTAAGCTGCAAAAGTTTAGCTCAGATCAGAAAACAAACAACACCATTAAATTATTGGCGTTGAATTACCCAAAAATAATTGTCTCCACACCTCAACATGACTTTGGCACTCCTAGGCCCATGATAAATCTCGTCTCAGTTTCCGTGTCTGCAACTTGCAATTAATTCTCTGTCCTTGCCTTGAAAATCATGCCCGACCGTACTGTCAAGTGCCCTCCTCTGCATTGGTGAAATTCCATCTTTTAAATAAATTTGTGGGCGGAGTTTACTAATGGAGGTCGTTGGCCTAACAATTGGTGGATGGATTATTAAATTTTATGGTTGGGGAGGTCCCGGGGTCAAGCCCGTAGGCCTCCCCTTTTGGTGTGTTGTTACAATCATATGTTATATTAAATCCCCCGCAGATTTGGTGGAGTACTCTTAGTATGAAGGAATAGTGGAATTGTCACTGTGTTTCACGGAGAGTGGATCTGTTTCTATATTTAGTGGAAAAGGGGTTGGCCATTGGCCAACCCTTTTTTTTTCAAACATTCAGTTTCTAGACCTCATTGGGAATTTTCCCGCTGCCACGTGGCATCCCACAACTGGGCCATGTGGTGAACATTTATTGGCCCACATCACCACACTACATGGTCATTCCATGTCACCCTTTCCACATCAGCTTGCCACATCACCTGTCAGGTGGATGTACGGTCTGCCACATGGTTGTACAATCTGCCACATGGTGCTTTACCATTGGTCCACGGATTGACCAGAAAATTCCAAAAATGAGTGACACATGGTCGCCTCTGGTGCTTCCACGTCATCATGATAACGTCATCATGACACATGTCGCCATGTTTGTGTTCCATGTACCTTGTACGGATGTTGATGTCATCCATACTAATGTCGACATCAACAGTACATATGTTGATTCATCCCTGTTGACTGGGCTAGGTTGACCAAAACTTTGACCACAAATATATTTTGATCTGTAACTTCGTTTGACGAGCCATTTACACCGTTGGAAATTTTGCAACACGCTCTTTGCGATGATGTGAATTTCAATGAGTTTTGAGGAATTTGAATTTTTTCCCTTTCTCTATCTACTGAGGCCATTTTGAGCTTCCTAAGGTGATTCTGTGAATTCTAAGTTATCCTTAGACTTCTCTAGATCCTTTTTGGATCATCGAGCTTCCATTCATAGATCAAGTTTTAGATACTTTAGTAGGTAAAAAAATATTTTTTTTCTTGATGGATTTAGTGGTTATAATCAAATTCAAATCACTCTTGAAGATAATGATAAGACTACATTTGTGTTATAATTTCAATTTCCACCTTTGAAGCATTGATAATCTTGTTGGCCTAATCCCTATCATATTTACAAAATATTATTCCCCATACCTCCTTGAGACCTTATGAAAAACTTCTTTTTGGAAGATGTACATGCCCTCAAAGTTATGGAACTCGCTTACACGTGGGCCACTAAATGGATAGTCGCGTACATGTCATAAAATGATTAAAAAATACATATTTATTCTTTTAATTAAATGTTGAGTTACATGTTTTGTTAGTTTCCTAACTCCTTTTACCCATACTCAATCGTCTCTAACCAACTAGAGACCACATAAAAAGAGCATTTGTCCAAGGAGAAAGGTGATGACAAGTAATGGTTCTTTGCACACATTAAGAAAACCTCTTTTTGGATAAACCCACCAAGTATGTAAACCCTTATACACCCCTGTTGTTTCTATTTTTACCTGGAAACCCTTGTTTCCATCCCTCTTTTCTGATCACCAACTTATCTTGCCAAGATTTTCCCCTTATATTCTCATTGGACCTATGGTAGATCTGAAGTCAATACCATATTGTATAGAAGGAGAAAGGGTGGAGGAACCTAGGATCTCTCTCGATAGGGAAGAATTGTGTAGGACATGTACACATCTATAACCACCTTAATTGTTGAATATATATATAAACTCTTTCCATCTAAATATGTTGTATTTGTAACATTTGTTTTTCAATATTTTCATATGTATTTCGTAGAATACTAATTGTTGATATTATACTATTATATTTTATTAGAATAACATGTATTTATTATTATAACTACCTCTATTTATAGTCTTGCATATCCAGTGTTCTTACAGGTTGCAGAGAAGCTATTAGAAAAGAGTGAAGAAACTATGATAATTGAGAACGACATCAACCATAGGACTCCAGGTGAGTTGATATTTCATTTATTTTCCATAGTTAGTTATTTCTTTTGAAATCAGTTATTGTATATTCGTTTCATGTTCTTTTTGGGAATTTGTTTATGTACAGTCATTGGTATGTTGCAGTATATACCATTACTATAGGGGATTTTCCCCGAAAGCATAATTGACGACCATATTGGGGATCTTTCTCCATAGTGGGTCTGTTTACGGGTTTTTGTATTTTTTTGTTTGATTGAAGCATTTTTTATTTTGTTTCATACTTTCATTTGTACTTAGATTGATATATTATTGTAACGTCCCCTCTGTTACATCATAACCAATTGATAACAGTAGGAAATATTTTTTTTTTCATTTCCTTAATACATTAAGAAAACATCATTAGAACAAGTTAAACATGATATCAACATACTTCAATCATACACAATCTAATTTGTTCATCACATTGCACAACTAGATTTAAATGCAACATCAATGTATTAATGATCTGCCAGATCCCATAATTATCACATACAACAACAATAAAACATCACAATTATTCAAGATCAACCACAACCATTTTCATCACACAACATCATTTCTTCTAACAGAATAAATCATCATACAAGGCAATCAAGAATATCTACCCATCCAATCTACTTGCAAGTTTAGAACCTCCAAGACACATAATCAACGCTCAAGTCTAGGATTCATTCGAATGATTTTGACCATTTAAGGTCTCAGGACTGGTGATTGTTCTGAGGAACAAGGAACTATCTAATTCCCATATTTTCATTCCAAAACAAACATCAATTATATTTACCAACACACTTAGCTATATTTTATTCAACACAGAAAAATTTGGTAACAATGTCACTTCTTCATAGCACCAATGCCTACTATTTCAATAATTCATAATCTGACTCATTTAATTATTAGGAAGTAATTCAACAAAATCAAGGCATAACTTAACAGTCAAATAGACGCCCTCAATAGGAAACTTGTTAAAATGACAGTTCCAACCTTACTCAAGTTTATTAGAAAAAGTGTGACAACCATACGGGGTATCACCCAGTAGATAGGAATCTAGTCAACATCATAATTTAGAAGAGGAAAGAAGAGCATAGAAAAAAACTCAACACAAGTGCAACCATAATATTACTCTGTACTTGGTGAACTAACTGAAACTGTAAGAATAAATTCTGCAATCTATAGATAGTATGTTCTCTTACGGGTGTCCCAGTTACAACACTTCCATAGCCCACTTCAGGGATGTGTAGACAAGCTCCTTGAAATCCCAAATTTTTAGAAAGGAAACTTCTAAATGCACAAAGACCCTCTCAAGTTGGGCAGAGGTCTAACTTTCGGAAGTGCAAAGCTCAGAAGAGACAGTGTTTTCTTACACAAGGGAGGTGCAAAGTATGCACTCAAAAATTAGAATCGAGAGCTCATGAGGGATGCACTATTGAGCACTAGAGTTCAATTCTATGGCAAATCTCAGGAGGAACAATGTGTACAGGGTTCAATAGAGGAAATAAAGAGTTTGAAATCCATTCGAAGGAATTTAGTGTACGGAATATGATCGTGAGGGGTCATAATCCTTGCAATTGTTTGATCAAATGGGAGATGCACACTCATTAACCCTTAAGACCTTAAGGCTTTGTAATTTCGGTGGAGTAAATCCTCACTGTTAAGGCTAGTTACACGCGTCGTGGTGGATAAAAGTTGTTTCGTGAGAGAAGTCCCAAACTTGTGGAGCCTGGATTTAATATTGAACATCATCAAAAGTTTAACAAGCATCATTTGATCTATGGGTTCGACCTTCACAAATTCAGAGGAAACAAGAGTTGCAATATTCAACCTCTGAAGCCCGAAGCCTCGAAGTTTCTTATGGTCGTAGATATGAGCAAGGTATGGGAACCATCGATCCCTTATTCATTTGTAATTTGGCTCTTCGATGAGGTTAGGAGGTAACTGTTAAGGATTAAGAAGACCCTGAAATTCCAAACTTTCGGAGTAAAGGAGATCCATAGATTTAGTGAACAATAAAGGACCGTTGATCTTCAAGTATTAGACCTTCTAAGGTTCGACAATTTGGCACTCCATAGGAAATGATTTATTGTATGCAAAAGGTGATGAACTCCCAAAGTTTTGAACACTAGAGTGGATGACAACCATCGATCTAAGGGGAGTGTAAGTTGTCAGATCTCTGATCCCTTCGGTGTTTCGGTGATCCGGGTGGAACAGACTCAAGATGTGAAGCGGGAAAAACCTCGAAGGTCGGAGTTCCATAGTGGATCTCCACCGTAGAAACTCATGTAAGGAATATCTACCCCAACCGTTAGATTATATTACTAAAAATTGCGAAGGAATTTGGGTAGGGTTAACCTACAAGTGTTGGTTAACTCAACTCAAGACCGGATTTGACCGGTTAGCACTTCGGGAGAAAGGGAGTGTTGGGTTTAAGGAACCTCCAGAGCGTCGGGTTTCCGGAGCCCTGAATAGCACCCCTTTTTACTAACACTAGGTTTTGTCTCTTGGTCACATGCATAACGTTTTTTAGGAAAAAGGGGCTAACAAACTACAAGTTAACAATAGAATTCCAAAGACTTTAACAACCCCTCCCGGTCCCAAATTTTTTTATTTTTAAAATACAAAACACAGATACTCCAGGTTATTATTAAATTGGGTCTATCAACGATTTTGACCGAAGATACACATATAAATTCGAATTAATTTAATTCACTAGAGAAATTCACAATGTAAATTCGGATCCAAATACTTAGTTTACCAATGAACTATTCATTGCTAAATTCCCAAAATAATCTCAACAAAAATAATCTAATCATTGAAACTTCAACAGATTTAAGATACAAGTTTTTAAACATATACCATACACCACATAAATTCAACTTTTCAATGAGGATCATGCCGCTCAATTTAGGGTTCGGAAAACATCTGGAATTACAATGAAAGTTTAAAGTATAAACACTGTAAATATTATTCGTTTGCAGCAACTGTAAATCAAATATAAACTATGAACTAATTCTCATTGACATCAAATGTAACCATGGGAATTTAGTCTTTCCAGTGATGCTACAGATACCATATTAGTCCAACATACTTCTAACTAATTCTACAAATAATTTTGGAATATAAAAACACCAGGACCGAAAAATGTTGTGTACTGAAGATGACTTAAATTCTTGCACTCCTTCCTTTATTTCACTTTCTAATCGCACAGACTTCACCAGTATCTCCCAACCAATGCTAGGGTTACTCTTCTT
>SNQJ01S0037997.1:19870-44004 GCA_010110895.2 Picea sitchensis
CAATTTAGGGTTCGGAAAACATCTGGAATTACAATGAAAGTTTAAAGTATAAACACTGTAAATATTATTCGTTTGCAGCAACTGTAAATCAAATATAAACTATGAACTAATCCTCATTGACATCAAATGTAACCATGGGAATTTAGTCTTTCCAGTGATGCTACAGATACCATATCAGTCCAACATACTTCTAACTAATTCTACAAATAATTTTGGAATATAAAAACACCAGGACCGAAAAATGTTGTGTACTGAAGATGACTTAAATTCTTGCACTCCTTCCTTTATTTCACTTTCTAATCGCACAGACTTCACCAGTATCTCCCAACCAATGCTAGGGTTACTCTTCTTCCCCCTTATCCCCCCGAGCCACAAAGGGGCCAAGCACAAAAACCAGAACACGATAGCTTTCAATCTTTCCTCGTAAGGAAGAGATTCCACTCTTTTCACAAGCCTGGAGTCCCAACTCTCACAAGTAAAACACATTCAATAAAAAATTCAGCAGCATAACAGTGTTTCCCAAAATTTTGATCCCCTTCCCTTCTACGTCAATTGATTTATATAAATCTCCCTCACGGACATATGTCCCTCATGCATAATTCATTAATTTTTAATAATTCAATTAAAGGATTATTCACCCACTACATGTGTCGCATTCTCTTTAGGTTGCACAAGTAATTTCTCTTTTATTTTTATTTAAGCCATCTTTCCTCACATTTCCCCATGTGTTCCTACTTTTCCTCTTAGTTTTCTTTTAGTTCCCCAATTCCTAAATTAATGGGTGTCTCCTAACTAGGTTTTAGTTAGAGTTGGGTTAGGAGTCTTCTCCTAGTTAGGCTAGGGTTGGTTAACTCAAATTATATTCTAAGCACAAACCATTCTCTCAAGTTGTTATTTATTCTAAATAAAAAATCATTTTTAATAATTTCATGCACAGATGTGCATTTTACGATTTCTTTAGGTTTTTACTTCCTAATTCCTAACATTTGATTTCCTTCAAACCTTTCACTCATGTCACAATTCAATTAGTCCTTTATTTAATTTTAGACTCTGACTTAGACTTATGTCAGGATTTAATAGTTAATAATCTCTTGTTTAATTAATTATTTTAATCCAACAAGGTCTAATCATTCCAATGTTTTCTAGGCCACCTATGTTTATTTACTCAGGTTTCAAATGTGTGACATGACCTTCAAGATGCATCTTCGTGCTCCAAGGATGTTGTTGAGCGCTCAACACACCCTAAAAGTGTTTTTTGAAATTTTTTCTCTTTTGGGTACCATTTGTTTTCTTTTCTTCTTTTTGAGTTGATTCCGTTTTGTAGGGATCATTAAGTTTTATTTCCATGTCTCATCATTGAAACTTTTTTTCTCTAAAAAGAACCTGGCATTTTAACTAAGAATTCACAGATAAAATTATCACCCATGCACCTATTTTCGGGATCGTCAAAATCCAAGCAGAAAAAATGACCACGTAGTGACAATAATCTTCGATCATCGATATATCTTCGACATCAGGAAAAAACAAAGGAGGATTGCGCTGGTTGTTCACAAAGAAGATTCAAGAAATGGTCGATATCCCATCGGCGTCGACAAAATATGAGAGGGATAAAAATTGACATGGGCCATGAAAAACCTACAATAACCAATTACTGATGCATTTATTCGGGGTTGGTGAAATCTCAAAGATTTAAATCATGGAAAATTTCCACGTCAACACATCACCGATCACCGATGCATGTTGGGCATTGGCAAGTTTCGAGGGGGGTAATTCGGGAACACTTGTTTAAACATATCGTCGATCACCGATCCTTGATACTTTTTTGGCATCGAAAGGGTAGGACATGTTTTCTAAAATGCTTATCTAATGAAATTCATGGATTCTGAATAAACTCTTAAATGAAGAAACCAATTTCAAACGCCACGTGTCTTTTCCACGTAGGAATTTCGTACGACCTAGTTTCATCCCGGGTCACCTTAGGTTTCCCCATGTCCTAGTCACACTTCTAGTTCAACATTTCCACATCAGATTTGTATGGCGAGATGGATCGACATCAGAGTTTTTTCCAAGAGATATCAATGAACATTGTCTAAAGAAAGGCGTCAACTCCTGATCCACCCATTTAAATTAATAGAATGATGGGACATTTTCAACACAAAATAAGATCGGATTCCGCCATTTAATAAGACAATTAATGTTTCACTCCGCATACATTGCTACCCTATGCACCGATCGAATAAAAATACTTTGAAATCGTTGATGAACCATAATGTAGCCTTCTCCTACGCCACCAACCTACGACTACATTTAATCTCGAGCATAATGCGGATATGGCGACATATTTTGTAGAACCGCACTTACACACCGAATTGAAGAAATGATGTGACAAGGTAATTATTCTCTGCATTTAACTCACTAATACATTTTCGAACCCCAACATTCTTCACACAAGTTTCTCATTTCCACAGAAGTCGAAGAAGCGAAAAGAGCATCTCAAGAGTTGCACTTGATTCTCAGAATTTCAAAACCAAGTTAATCTAGTGCGAAGAAGAGGTATGTGTTAATTTTATCATTTCAGTGGTCACATTTTATTTATATATCAGTATTCTCTCTACAACATGATGTCTAACTCTTCTCTCCCTGCAAGAAAATGCCTCCAAGGAATCCAATGACCAGATGCTCACGAAGGGAACCAAAGTTGAAGGAAGAAGAGGTTGGTGAAGGATATTCTCCTGGCGTTGCGAGGAAGTTAGAATTTGTCACTAAAGCGGAGCCAGTCATCATAACATCAAGTAAGAAGGAATTTTCCCAACCCCATACATTTGGCGACACAGAGGCGAGCACTGGGTCAAATATAATGCTCCCACAATGGGGAGATTTGTTCAATAGAATTAACTGAGAATATTTCCCATAATTTATTCCCCACAACGACTCGGATGTAAGGGATCTCAACGACCAGGTTTTTCCGAACATCTGGTGGTCATGTATTCATATGATCATTAAGATTCTGGGGTGGATAATTGATCATACAGATGTGATGAAGTGCCTAGTCAATGATGAGAATGGTGTATGTGTCGATGTTTTTCTCCCGATAGAGGTCCAGAAATATTACAAGCTCAAGGACCCGGAGGAGTGGTTAAACACAGATTTCGTAGTGAAATTATATGAGTTCCATGACACTAGCTGATTGATGGACTCCTGGTGGAAATAAGACAAAAAATTCACAAACTGGAGCAATGGTTGGTACGGGACAACAAATCGCAGGGAGCCATACATCTATTTAATGGCTCTAATATTCCGATTATAAGGAGAGGGAGATTGCGCTAAGTTCTCGGAGGCATGGATGCACCTGGAATACACTATGGCCATATTCAAGAGTAGCTTCAACTGGGGAGAAATCATTTCTAAACAATTGAGCATCATCATATTGCAGGCTCAGACACCAAAGGATGGAGAAGCGCCCACTTTTCACATGGATTCATATTTTCTAGATGTAATCTGCACAAGGAATGTCTTCGCTGGCATGAATATGAGTTGGCATTTCATCGAGCTACCTGTACATGTCTAATTCAACATCCTATGGGAAAACAGGTACAAAAAATCGTATTCTCTCATATGTGATGAATTCATAGCTCGAGCCTATTTCATTATTTTCAAGAAAGAATGACCAAGGCTGTCTGTAGTAGCCAAGAAAATGATTTCAAAATTAGGCCACTTGTACCTAGAGGAAACCATGACTTATATTAGGGTGTTCGGGGCCACCAACGCACCACATTTACTCCCCGATCACGTCCCAAATCAGCTCAATGTAGGAGAAATATGTTATCATACCATCCTATAGGGCTATAATGCATCTTTGGTTAAAGACAAGAAACGGGCGTTCATACCCTATGGTTTCCATGTAGGGTTTTTCATAGTGAAGTATACTACGCAAGCTAAGCAAGAGGGTTTGAGCTAGCTGGAATACAGATTCCCAACAGGTCAATTTTGAAAACATGACCCTAAAGTCTTATTTCTTCAGCATGCATCACAAGTCTCTTCTTGATGGATATACACAAATGATAAGTTTGAAGACGAGATATTTACAAAATGTTCTCAGGATTGGGAGGAGGTACTACAGAGAAAAACTAACCCAAATATGACTAGGTTCAAATCTATGATTATGGATGAGTAAGTTGAAATGATAGAGCAGACGGCTCAATAATCCCTTGGGGTTAGAGAAGAAAACAGAGCAACAGAATCCAAAGAGGCACAAAGTAGGGGGATTTTGTTGTTAGAAGAAGCCCAAAGAGTCATATAGCGGTTATAAAATGATCCTCAACTATTAGAACCTATGAGGATCACTTTGGATGACCCAATCAACATCAAAGAGGAGCTAAATGGCTCAGAATCAACCCCACTGGAGGAAACTATCGATTCAGAAAACCCCAGAGTTCCATCACTATAGGCTAGATCACCGGTGACTATTCCAACCCAACATGAGATTCCCAAAACCCCAGGTGAAACGAGTGTGCCTAACACCATCTTTGATCTAATTACTATTTTTAATGATGAAAAGAGATCGAAGGTCTCGCTTATAACTCTGGTACCAATTACAGAGGAGAAAGAACCAGGGGGAACATCTGCTCCAACCCTCGATGCATCAGTTCCAAACCCTCTACAGGGTGACCATGAGGCCGAGAGTTCCTTAGAAACTAAATTTATAGACCTATCGGGGACCCTGAAAGACAACTCCAGGGATGAGCCAGGTTCTGGTGAACAAGAAGAGGAATGGAAACAGCTAGAGATCGACACCTCAAAATATGATCACTAAGTAATTGTTGAGCATGTGGCTATCTCTCCAATTAAGGATGATACCCCACCAGCCGATGAACACCAGAGAAGGTCGTGCCATTAAAACATACAAAAAATTCTCCTATAAACGAAGTACATGAGTCGGTCCTAGAGAAAATATATATGGCAGGAACCCTGGGAAACACTCAGACCTGGGGAGACCAACAAATCCCTGATCCCATGGATGAGGTCGTCGATATACAAGCGATTTCTTACGATAGGAAGAGGAAATCCATAATGAGTAGAATGACCAAGAAAAGGAGGCTCACGTTGGATATCGTGATTCTCATCACCACAGAATAAAAGTTGCTCAGCATAAAAAATATGAAGAAATCTGATCTAATCGGCATAGGGATGGTTATCACAGAGGCCACACTTGATAGATAAAAGTGATATGAAAAGTAACTAGTCTCTGCAAAGAAGGAGCTAGACCATCTACACCATCTGGAGAAATATTACCAAGACTCAACGTAAGAAACAATTTTTCTGAAGAGTGAATTACAAGATGCATATGCAAAATCCACGACCAAAAGACATCTCTTCACTGCATGTGTAGTTGATTTTCAAGAAGACACTCTCATGGCACTAGAAATGTGTAAAGACATGGAGAGATGGTATGAAAAGGCCTACCAAGATATAGCATGAATCGATTATATCAATGTAGTACAGAAGGGTCGAGACACGGAGGATCATGGCATTCGAGTTTTGATGGATAGAAACATCTCTCGAATCAGGAAGGAAGACAAATACTGGGTAAGTATGGCCCAGGAACATCAGTGAAATATATAGAAGAGGTGGGCCAAGTGTGAAAGAAGCTGGGAACATATCAATCGGGAGATGAAATACATTGGCCTCCCAGAGTTCGGCTCACCCGAAGACTTTGTAGACTTGCATGACATATTCAAATGACATGCAAAAAATGACTCAGCATGGGAAGTAGAGATCGTGCAGGTGGAAAGCATGACACCGGGTCAGGTACAAAATTTTATGGAACATCCAATCAAGGCTCATGCATTTCTACAGCGTTTAAGTGCCAAGATGGTCAGATATAGAGAACGGGTAATAGAAATAAAGGAAACCGTCTCAGCCCCGATGGACCAGCACAGATTCCCATATGCTAATAAATGTGAGCATCTCTTCGTCAAGTGGTTAGAGTACGAGAAGAGTCATCCACTCTAGTAGAACCACTAGACAATCTCAAGAGAACAAAGAGATCAAGTGCCATGTGTCCTTCTTTTGTTTTACTAAACACAAACTTTTAGTAGCTATTTTAAGTTAGTAATTCTTTATAAATAGGGAGATCAACCTTTTGGAAAGGGGTCGATGGTTTTGGGTAAGGACCCTCTTTTGATAATTGTAAAGAATTATTTTTGAGAAACTTTAATTAATAAGTTTTGTTTAGAACCAGAGACAAATTTTGTTTTTCATGAAAGGCATTGTGTGATTGGATTAAGGACGAACTACTTCCATATTTGAATTCAGTAGTTGATGTTGTAACAAGTAAGAGTTTATGAATCTATTGATAAGCTATTTTTTTCAATACTTTAACATTTCTTTTGTTCTAAATGATGAAAAGTGAATCGTTGTGTTAATATGTGATTGATGGTAGAGCTAAGGAAACTATTTTTTCTTGCACTTATCTTATTGCATGCATATTTTCTTTCCTTAATTGTATCTCAGTCAGTGTTGAAATACCATCAAGTTAACGTATTATTACTAGACTTGTAATTGGTGTGAATATCATTGTCTGCATGCTAGAGCACAAGGGTTATCCCAGGCTCAACCTTCTTCAGTAGTTAAGAATCCCCTCTATCAGTTGGTTTATACCATCACACCTTACTTTATCAAACTCATCTAATAAAAGAAAAGACAAAAAGAGAATGTTTAATATGAAGGAGGAACTTTCACATAAAGATATCATGTCAATCACTAAGTAAATCCCATCGATAAATTGGCTAGATCGAAAGATCTGGAGAACCATTCCAACCATCAAAAGTTGCAGAGTCTAATTGGGCCTCTACAATAGGTTTGGTTCCTACTGTTGAGTTAAAGGGATCTCCTACCCCTCAACAGGTGCCACTCACATTGACTTGTTTTGGAATTTTTTCCAACCCCTTGGATTCAAAACTCCATTTGGTTGACCTTGTGAGAGACTAGGGATTCTAAGGAATAAGGATTCTTCCTTATTGTGCGCCCCTTAGAAATATTTGTGAGCGATTCTCTTAGTCTTCCCTCACGACATCATGGACCAAACAAACTAGGTAATCATTAACCTATAGTTCTATCCACGATGGGAGTGCTATTAGTTTGTGACAGGGATGTTGCCACCCCTCTCCCTCAATATATGGTTTTTTGTGCAAGGCCCCTTTACTCCTTATGTGATTCGGATTAGAAATCATCGTCAAGCCTGCATCCAATGACAAAAACAATGTCAAAAATCCATATACATAAATCATACTAAATCCATCAAACATCATATGTACATAATAATGAAATAATGAAATAATACAATCCACTCCCTGACTCAATACGGAGTCCAAAGAAGCCCTTTGATGTCACCGACATCCATAACATGTCATGTGTCTTGCATATCATAAAAGAAAAGAGTTTTCTCCATTTGTCTGAAGCATTTAACACTCATATTTTCAGTGAAGAACGAGCATTCTTGCATTTTATGTTCTTAAGTGTTTTGTTTTTCTGTTGAGTCTATAAAAAACTATTCAAACTCACCCATCACCCCTATTGAGTAAACAACATCCCCTATAAAATGAACATTTAACTAAAATTAACCAGACATTTTCATTTTCTAGGGTAAACAAAGTATTTTAGGCTAGGGCCTTGGTTTAGGTTGGAAAGTAAATTTCTCCAAGGCCGAAAAACCAACTTAGGAGTCTGAGATAGGGGGGGGGAATCCAATTTTCGAATAAGTATAGTCAGGAGACTCCTCTAACACAAGAGTTAAAAATGATGTTGCATGAAGGAGAGCCGAGGAGATAACCCCTCCGAAGCTTGACTAAGCGTAGTGGAGAGATCGTATTTTTTGGGTTTCCTTTGTGCCTTTACCTCCATTAGAGGAAGCGCTTCCAAGGCTTCATGATTTATTTCCATGCCCATATGTTTGATCTTGACTATCGAATGTACCCACTATATGTTGACTATGAGTTACTACCCTTAGTTTTTGTTCCTATGAATATCAGAGGTGACTGTGGGGGGTTTCTCGTGGTACCTGGGGAAAATGACATATCACACTTTCCAATACCTATGGAGGGTTCCTCGTGAAGAATGGGTAATTTCATCAGGAAGAGATGGTTAGTGTAGGTCGAGGTAACTTATTCTCACTCCTCCATTCATTGGTTTATGAGACTTGATAAACTTGTGCCTTCGTCCATAAAGTCCTTACCTCACTTTGTGGCTATTGTTGTCTCAGGACCTAATCCAACTGAGTCAGAGTATTGGCAAGGATGTTTGTGATTGTTGTCACTTTTAGGGATTTTTTAGTGGTGTGTTTTGTGATCTTATATTACTTAGGAAGGTTTGTCGGTAGTCACATCGAGATGATAAATCAAAGTGGATGCTAAACCGCCTCATCGGTCTAGGATAATTCAAGGTATTTCGCCCGATCAGATGGAAGTGAATCCTCCATTGACTCCTTTGATGCATTGACTCGATCAAATTGACACATTTATATTAGTTGGTCCCATAAAAAGCATAGAGACAGATCCTGTAGAAACTAATGCTTTTGCACCGAAGTTCACACGCATATCTGATCTCGAAGTCGAAGGTTTTATTCGTCCATTCAATCCTTCGTTAACTGGACCCCATGATCCAGTTATTTCACATATTCTAGCTTCCAGGTTAGACTTCACTGACAGTATCCCTCTTCGACGGGATATAATGGAAGGTACTTCATAAATGTCTATGTTGGGAACCCTTACAACCTCCACATTGATAATTGTGTCATGGAGAATCCTACCTCTTTTCATATCTAACAAAACGACTAACATGTTTCAATCCAAAATAGCCATGTCAGTTAGTAGCTCTATGCCACTGATATTTGGGTCCACTCAATCTTTGGGCGCGACCTCATAGTTTCCTTTGGTATCTAACATTTTTTCATTTGGTATGTCATCAATTGACATGAATAACATATCGATTCGTTCTTAGTCAATTCCACAAGCTACTAACATTCGTATAGGTATTTCTTTGATTCTCTTCTAAGATTTCCCTTGGGGCAGAGGTCATATTCATCCGATGTTCCCCTCTCTTGGAAGTGTAAATTCTCCAACTTTCATCCATAATCCCTTCGCATAATGTGACGGTTCTATGGGAAGTGGATTCCAATATGATAACATTCCATCTCTTCCAACTCGTTCACATTGTATGGTGGGTTCAGGAGTAATCCTTTTCCCTCATTTGGAGTGTTGATAGAGGGAAACCCCTTCCAAGGCCAGTGGAAATCCATTCAAGGGTCCTACTCTTCATAAGGGATGCCATTAGGGGGAAACCCCTTTCTCGGTAATAACACCCCAATGCAAGGAATTTTTCCTATGCATGGGGTGCTAGCGGAAATCAATCCCTCTTTTCCATATGGGAACCAAATGGGTGGAGGTTTTCCTCCATCTAACCATGGTCAACAAGGTTTAACTCAAAACCCTAACACATCTACAAGATCTTCCTGGAATCATGGTGCCAATACCAATCTAGGGTATTCTTTTCCAGTAGGTTCTTAACCCAAAACTTCCAGTCCTCCTAGTTGGAACTATGGGAACTAGTCAAGACTACCTTTTCTAGAAACATTGAAATTTCTAGACATGTCCAAGCTTATGAACGATCTGGTTTTCCATGATCCGAACTGGCCACCGGTCCCCACCAAGTTTTCCTCAGACATCCCTAAGTTTGAAGGAAAGTCTGGTGAAGATATCGGTGATCATGTGACGACATTTCATCTATGGTGTTCATAAAACTCTTTGAACGATATTTCCATCTAGCTTTGTATTTTCCAGCACAGTCTTACAGGAGTCACAACAAAGTGGTACATCGAACATGACGGTGGGGAATTTCACATATTTCACGATCTGGCTTCAGTTTTCTTCAACCACTTCCATCTTCCTGTTTGGTATGATGTCTACACCGACCTCCTCTCTATTCTTAAATAGTACAAGGCCACTCCTTATCTTGGATCCTCCTCTCTATTCTTAAATAGTACAAGGCCACTCATATCTTGGATCATATCCAGGAGTGGTGAAGAAGGAAAAGCTTTATCAAAGCCAAATTTCCTCCTTAATTCTTGTAGGAATGGTTCCTCAAGTATTTATTTTCATACATCTCTAAAAATGTATCTATATCAGGAGTTTTCTTAGAGGAAGAGGTGATATTTAGGCCCCAATAACTATAATTTATCTACTCCCAGTCTAGGATCCTTTATGATATTAAACTAGATGCACTTTGACCTGGTTTCAACCCATCGAAAGAAAAATCGAGACCACAAGCTGATGGAATTGTAGGGTCCATTAAAATCACAACTGCATATCTTGTTACAAACTAGATGCAACAAATCACTATTCATCCATCTATAGCCAATCAAGCCAATGATTCAACATCCCCCACCATCCAGTCATTATATGTTCACGTTGTACAGTCGAAGGCCTTGAAGGTTACCCAACAACCCAAAGGAAAAGGTAAAAAGGGTAAGGATAAGAAGAGATATGGAGGTAATAAAAATAAAAAGTATGATGCAAAGGCTAGAGGGGAAAAGAAGGAGACCAGGAAGGTGAAATTCATTTGCAAGATTTGTGGGGGATATCACCTTACCCACCAGTGACTACAAACATAAGAGGCCTAGCACCTGCTAGCACAACAACAACATGTTGTACTAAAGAATCTATCCCCGCAAGGGTAGAATATGCAAGCAGGGTCTTCTACTGCAAATACACAACGGGGCACCCCAAGTGCACCTTTTTTGGATGGATCTATGTCATTCATCAATATGGTGAACCATAAGAAAGAAGATGAGGTATAGTTTTCGACTAGGTATTGTGATTATGGTAATCCTGTGTCGATATATAAAGGAAATGAAAATTCAAATCCTCGGAATTCTCTCCATATAGATAATCCTCAGAAGAAAATGATGCCACGCATCTTGAAGGGTGTTTATAAGAATTCATTACACAACCCCAATGCTTGAGATGCTCACAACTATTCTATTATTGAATATTTGGCTCAGACACCTTGTGTGATGTCTTCTTTAGAGGTGCTCCAAATTTTCCTTGTGCAAAGAGCCACGTTGTTTTCCGAGATCGGGGCTACTGACTCTTCAAGCCAACTCATTATGAATTTTGAAGCTATTGAGGTGAAGTCTCATCTTCCCTATCATGTAGCCTTCCATATTAATATCGTGTACATAAAACATGTTATTCAGAGGATCATCATTGACGAAGGCCCTTTGACGTGTGTCATGTCTTTGTCTTGTTGGAAATCTATTGGTTCTCCAGAACTTAACCCTTCTCCTATTCTTTTAAGTGTGTTTGATGAACGATCCTTCAGACTGCACAAGATCATTTCTTATTTTCTAGTCTATTTAGGAGGAAAGTTTTTTTATGTAGAAGTTGAAGTAGTCGATGCTCCACTCGTCTACAATCTCTTCTTAGGAAGGAGATGGACCTATGCGATGACAACTATTTTCTCATCAGTTTTGTGATTTTTTTGCTTCCCTCGTGAAGGGAAGATAATAAAAATTCACCAGAAGTCATTTAGCCACTTTGACTCCACGACATATCCAGGATCTATGGTCCCGTTGATTGAAAACTTTCAGACGACAACTGAGAGAATTGGTGTTGGAATGTATCTTTCGCTTATGGGAGAGTTTAATTTCTCAACAACAATTTCTTATATTCTTGCTACTCCACTCGGATATCAAAATTTGAGCCCCTCAGTCCCAGTTACACAATTTGGTTCATGCATAACTCTGTATTTCGAAGATACATAGAATTTACCCTCACTGTGTGAATTGGTGAAAGATCGTGTACATGCCGGGGTGGTGATACCACTATCTATAGTGGAGATCACTTATCGAGCAATCCAACAAGACACTACAAACTCTGATCCAAATTCTTCATGGAAGAAAGAAGATGATAAGTTCCCAGAGCCTATTTGGGCTCAGAATTCTTCGACTTCCCTCAACTTCCTTGACACTATCTTTCCTTCTAACGAAGCTATTATAGGGGAAATGACATGCCCGGAATGACCATGTGATGATATGGATCATCGATCATATTTCCTTCCTATGATCAGTCGAGTTGAAAGTGGATATTTTTGGTCAGCTATGAGTAGAGGTGTTGATCAGTCTGTAAACCCCTTGGAAAATAAAAATGACTATGTTGAAGGGAACATGGCTAACATATCAAAAACCATTATGATCAACATCTCTAAAAACCTTGACATCGTGGATTTTTTTTTTATCCGAGAAGATTGTTCCCTCGAAGAGATCCACATGTATACTTATTTGTTTAAATATTTTCACGATGTTTTCTCCTAGTCTTACGAAGAGATTCCAGTCATTGACCCTCGCATTATCGAAAATGAGATTCATAACTATGAGAATGCTAAGCCTATTTGGAAAAACTTATGAATAGTAAACCCCAGGAAAGCAATGGCTATAAAGGATGAGGTATAAAATTTGCTTAAGATAGGTTTTATTTATCCGGTTCCTCTCACAGAATGGGTGTCAATTCCAATTCTCGTTGATAAAAATCAAGGAACCATACACATTTGTATGGATTTACAAGATCTGAACAACACTTGTCTGAAAGAAAACTTCCCCACGCCATTCATTGACTAGATTATCGATGAGTGTGTGGGAAGAAAAATGTTATCCTTCATGGATAAATGTTTTGGATACAATCAGATTCAGATCCAGCCTGAGGATCAACACAAGATGGATTTTATATGTCCTCAGGGGACTTTCATGTATTGAATGATGCCTTTTGGCCTTAAAAATGTTGGAGCTACGTTTTAGTGGGTCATGTCATTTGATTTCCATTATTTGAAACATATTTTTGAGGCATATCTAGATGGCCTCACTACTCGCTCTTGCAAGAGGGTAGATCATCCATCACATCTTAGACTTGTTTTTGAAAGATGCAGTTATTATCATATTCGGTTGAACCCGAATAAATGCATCTTCTGTGTTGTTTTGGGCTGTCTATTGGGTTTCATAGTATCCAACAAAGGGATCATGGTTGATCCGTTAAAGGTTGAGGAAATAGTTCAGTTTCCACCCCTGCGAAATATTCGTTAGTTGCAAAATCTTCAAGGAAATGCCAATTTCCTTCGTCATTTCATTGAAAACTACATTGACATCACAAAGGGATTTATGCTCTTTCCAAATAAAGGGGTCCCATTATGCTGGGATGAATTCTTGTAATGATCCTTTGATGCGCTTAAGAACACACTCATCTCAACCCATGTTCTTAGTCCTCTAGACTATAGAAGGTAACTTGTTGTATATCGCGGCAACATAATCCACAATCGGTATGGTTTTGGTTTAGGAAGATGATACCTCGCAAGAGCATGTCATCTATTATCTTCTTCGCGGTTTGACTAGGTTTGAACTAAACTATTCACATGTCAAGAAGCTATCCTTGGTAGTAGTTCATGATGTCCAAAGATTACGACATTACATTTTACTTCAGAAAACCATTGTAGTCACATACATCAATCCATTTCAATGTGTCCTCACAAGGCATATAATTGGGGGGAAATACAATAAATGGATTTTCATCCAGCAATAATTTGACTTGGACTTCGTTTCTGCTAAGTCTAAGAAATATTTGGTTTTCATCAAATTGATGTCGAAATTTACCCGAGAGGATGAAGAACCCGTGGAGGTCCACTACTTTACAAAGTGGGTGGAGGCCATGCCTACTTTTTGAAAAACGATGAGACTGTAGCTTTGTTTATGTTTAATAAGGTTATCACCAGGTTTGGAGTTTCGAGAGAGATTATCACTAACCATGGTAGTCACTTTCACAACCGAATGATGTCTAAGTTAGTATAAAAATTGGGATTTAAGTAGGAACATTCATCTCCTTATTATCCCTAGGAAAATGGTCAAGTAGAGGCCATAAACAAGTCTCTCAAGACCATACTTCAACATAATTTCAATAAGAGCAAATCTAATTGGAATTTGATACTTTTCCAAAATTATGGGCGTATTGAACCTCGATCAAGACTAATATTGGATTTTCACCTTTCTAACTCATTCATGGAGTGGAAGAAATTATGCCTATTGAATATGAAATTACTTTGTTAAAAATCACGATCGAGCTTCTACCTGACATGACATATTTAGAAGCACATCTTCTTCACTTAGAGTAGCTAGATGGGCATCGTCATGATATTTCCACCACAAACGAGACACACAATAATTGTGTCAAGTCTCAATACGACAAGTATGTCCACCTAAGGGTATTTTCTGAGGGTGGCCTTATTCTGTTTTACGATCAAGATAATGATGTGTTAGGTGCAGGTAAGTTTAACCCTATGTGGCACGGTAATTACATCGTGAGGTGTTCCCTTTAGAAAGGATCTTATGAATTATTCGATTACGAGGGTAATGTGCTACTGGAGCCTAGGAATGGGCTCTATTGCAAAAGGTATTACACTTGAGCATTGTTGCTTGGGTTTTTTCCCTTTTATTTGTTGTTCATAAATAATAATATTTTAGTTTTTATCTTGTTTTACTCTTGATTGCTTATAGTTCTTCTTCTTGGTTGGCATATGTCGATGGAATATTCAGTCCATGTCAGGTTCGTGAATGGTGTAAGTAGTCACACTCAGAACCTTGCTTTTGCCGCATGGGTGATTTATTCACTCGAGGGCCAAGTGGTTGTGTCTGAGGTTCTTGTCTATGTTATCGGGCTAATCGGTAGGTGTGGACACTAACATATCTCCCTAGATCCACCTGGATCTAGAACAAAACAGGATAGGACATGACTCTTTCCCTAAGTTTTCACCATTGAATTAACTAGTAGGAAAGAACAAGTAGCATACCTTTATATTGATTCCTAGGGTCTCTGTTGCTCCCACTTTGCTCCGGTGCTCTCGTGAGGTCAAGACTAAGACAACAAAAACCAACCAAAGTGAAGATAGAAAAATATATTCAACAGTCAACTTATGTGTATGATCAAGGAATTACACAATAAAGTGAGAATAACTTTATGGGAAAGGGACATGCCACTGTATCATATTAATTGAAAGTAAAGATTACAACCTGATTGCCTTGATGTTGCAAGCTTCCTTTCGATGGCTCTTGGCTCCAACACACACACTTTCTCAATCCTTGTATGAAGAAGATCAAATCCTCTTGATAGACTTGCTAGAGTCTCCAAGCTACTATTCAAGCTAAGTCCTTCACACAATTCTTTCACCAATTCTCCAATGAATCTTGCTTAACCTTTTCCATGAGAATTTCCTCAATATATAGGAGAGAATGAGATGGTTACTTAGATAAGAATGATCCCACAATATCAGGGAATCCAGTACAAATATAACCATTCGAATTCCATCCCATTCTTCTAGAAGATTCCTTTCTAGAAACATCGAGAATTCATCTTTTTCCATGTTTTAGGACGAGTTCGCACCCTAGCTATTCAACACAGTGTGAGAAGTTCGCACCCTGGCTTAAGGCAGCCTGCGAGAATAGGTCATTCTCGCACCCTGGCATAATAGCAGCCTGCGAACCTTCCTCAAAAGTGAGTTTTCTGGGAGGAGATGAAAGTAACTTTTCTCGGGAGAAAGTTCTTATGAAGAGCCTGAGTACACCATCATTAATACACCATCATGATGACCAAAATCATGGGTAACATTCTAGGGACAACAATGAATAATGTGGTCGAGTATAGCGTCGTGATCAAACTCATAAGAGATGTTATTACCCATGGTATCTCGTTTTTATAAGTATTCCTAGATTCCCAATTGGTAGTGTCACAATTAAATGATCAATACTATGTGTGTGATCCCACGTTGATCTGACGACTCCTATGGGTACATTTTCTAGAACGATATTTTAACTATATTACATATATTCACGTTTTTAGAAGTGCAAATTTCGTATCTGATGCATGTGCTAACTACATACTATATTGGAATTTGTTACATTTTTAAAGTAAGAAACACACATAGAAATGTATCTAAACACATTTCACATATAAATAAGAAGGGAAAATGGAATGTATATATTATTACTTATGTGTATAATAATACAAAAAATATGGATGTTACATAACAAAATTAGGCTTCTAGCCTTGAATGTTTATAAATAGACTGATACAAAAAGGATCATATATAATATATATGTCGAGGGACATATCCCCGCATGTGTGTTTCTATAACACACAACAACATTGGCTAGACGACGTAATAGCCGTACCCATGCCCATGGTACACTCATGACTTGGTGTTGCATCTTCTCCGGCAAGTCCTCCATCTACACCATGGGAATCTACTATGTAAGGTGATCCAGGTTCCGCTAGACATTTTGTAGAGTATGCTCCATTTGAGTTCATCCATGCCTGGTGGGGCCTCACCACACTCCATGAATTGGTTGCAAGGGTACCCTTCTAGCCATCTTGGTCCAATATCTGGATGTTCACAAAGTTTTGTTAGTTTCAATCCATAAAAAATATGTTTTTGTTTTAAAATAATTACAACAAAATAAAAATTAAATAACTTTGAAAATTGAAAAATGTTCTTACCAATCTCCACCACCGCACCACCAGGAGGTACATGCATGTCTAGATCATGGGAAAAATTAATCCCCTCATAGGGAAAAATTGCACTATTGATAAATCATCATCCCTATTTGATTTCATACCTTTTTAAAATGCAACGGTAGAATCTTTTAGTATATTAGTTGAGCTTTATCCAGGTAAAACATTAAACATTAATCCTAAACTTGAGGAATCTCAAAAGAACGAATTAATTGAATTACTACAAAAAAATATTGGGGCATTTGCATTTGACTACAACGATATGTGAGGAATTCATCCTAGTATATTCACACATCATATTTACACTCAAGATAATTCTCGACTTATTAGACAACCACAAATATGTATGAATCATGTCTTAAGAGATGTCATAAAAGAAGAATTGTAGTAAATATTAATTGTGAATTTATTTTATCCTATCTTAGATAAGTTCCAAAGAAAAATGGAAAGTGGTGTGTTTGTATATATTATTATGAATTAAATAAAGCTACTTTGAAGGATCACTTTCCTCTTATGTTCATAGATCAATTTTTAGATGTTTTAGTAGGTAAAAAATATTTTTCGTTTCTCGATAGATTTAGTGGTTATAATCAAATTGAAATCATTCCTTGAGATCATGATAAGACCAGATTACATGTCCATGGGGAACATACCTTACAAGGTATTACCTTTTCAATTATGCAATGTTCTTGCTACATTCCAAAGATAAATGTTAGGTATTTTCTCTTCCATAATCCATGATTATGTAGATATTTATATGAATGATTTTGTCGTTTATGGAAATTATTTTGATGAAGCATTAGAAAATATTGAAAAAGTTATAATTAGATTTCAATAAACTAATATTCATTAAGCAATCAAAAGTGTCATATGCTACTTACTAAAGGCATTGTTCTTGGCCATTTTATATCTTGTGTAGAAATTAAGGTTGATCCAACAAAAATTGAAGTAATTTCTAATCTTCTGGTACCAAAAACATAGAAGGATTTATGGAGTTTTTTAGGACATGAAGAATATTAAACAAAGTTACCAACTTAACAAGAAATGTGACCTCAAAACGAGAACTCTGGCCCAAAAAACCCATATTTTTGCATAAAAAAACATGAAAATCAACCCCCCAAATCAAAAAGTGGTGCTATTGGTAGCACCATTCTTTCAAACGGGGTCAGAATTACAACTTTTTTTAAACATGGCCTTCAAAACTCATACAATAGCTCAGAAAAACCATAAAAATATCACCTAAATAAAAAATGATGTTACATAATTTTGTTTTTTCAAAACGTTAAAATTTTAGATAATTTGAAATCGTATTTTTAGCACTTGGTACCATTAAAACCTCAAAATAAACCATCAAATTGAAAAGTGTTTCTACCAGTAGCACCCATTCTAAAATTGGGGTGGTAAAAGAAATCATCATTGTTGTAAACAAAATCATAAAATCAACCCTTAAATGCATACTTTTAAAATCTGATTTTATCACTCCAAGCACAAGGTAATACATAATGCCATGAAAATATCATACTATACTTTAAAAAATCAATATCACTTTTTAATATTTTTTTTACTTTTAATAAAAAAAAGTAAATACAAGTTACATTGAATGAAACATAAATTATTTCTTAAAAGTGTTGTTGTATTGTCCATATTCAAAACATATGAGCTAAGAAATTTTATAATATTTTCCATAATCAAAACATATAATTCATAAAACACAAAAAAGATGCATAACTTCATGTAAGATCATATGTAAGTTCAATTCTCATTTCTAGGTACCATACAAACATCATATGGATCAAAAATACATAAATTGTTTCATACACTTATTTAGATTGACTCATGGATTATGAAATACCATCAGAATCTACATTGTCTTTAGATGAATGATTGGATGAAGATGTACATGATCGATACTCTTCTTTATTATTGATGAATGCACCATCTGAGTCTACATGCATGCCCAACATTTCAGAGGTCAAAATAATTTTATATCTATGAATGTTTGGATATTTAGACACTTAGGAGTTAGTTAAGATCTACTTGGTCTAATGTGTCATTACGTAAACATGTGTTTCTTAGTGTGTTTCTTTAGTATGCATTAGTATGCATTTGTAGTTAGGAAATTTGACGGTCGTGATATGTTCCCGACATAGAGTGATCTGACGGTTCATATTTTCCTCGATATTAACGACCATTGATCCATGGATTAACACCTGATTGGTCTATGATATCTATTTAAAGAGAATGGAGGGTCATTTTTTGATGATCAATTGTGAGAAACTCTCTTTTAAAATCTCTCTGTAATTTTTTTCTTTTGCATTAATAAACTACTCCAAGTGGTCGCATTGTCTTGGGCCATGGATGCTTCCCCGTAGGGGTTTTACCACGTCAAAACATCAATGTGTTGATATTTTATATGGTTCTGTGAGTGGTTACTGAAGGTGTTCATCCTTTATTGGAATACATGTGTTGTCGAACATGGTATCAGAGCCTGTTTGAAGACCCACTCATGTTGTAGATTGAGATCGTGAAGCCAAGTTTCCTCATCTTTTTTTTCTTCCCTTTCCATACATTTTTAGGTTGAGAGGACTTTTCCATTGCGTCTAGAGTGATCGTTTCAACCAAGAACACTTTTTGTTTCACTCAAAAAGGTTTATGTTTTCCCAATATACAGCTATTTCAGTCAGATCCGGAGGTATAAAGCTTGAATACACCATTTTTTAAATTTTTGTAGAGTATTATTTTGGTTTTATTTCATTTTTCTATTTTTTGTTTACAAGTTTCTACTCTTTTGGATTTGCGTATGATATTTTCCCCGTGCTCGATGTGACCTCAAAAAATCAGAAATAGATCAGAAAAGGTGCATTTTCTGGGTAAGCTAACTGAGATCTAACCCTTATTGTCATTGAGAATCGAAATTTTTTTCTTGTGTGAAAATAGTTTTATTTTGCACGCTCTCCAAGCCCATCTTCAACAACAACAACAACGAAATTTTTTTCTTGTGTGAAAAGTGTTTTTTATGAGCACGCTCTCCAAGGTCGTCAACAACAACAACACCCCCAATCCTCTTGCTAAACAATACAATATATTTTGCTAGCTCACTTGGTTAAAAGTTACCTTATTAAATAAGGGGTCTTGAGTTCAAGTCAGTTATATCACCCCCACATGATTCTTTGGTTATCGTTTATGCCTTTTTGTAAAAAGAGCATAACTTTCACATCCGAAGCCCGTTTTCAGTGCCGTTTTTTTTTAAACCGCCTAATTTTTAGAGATATTTCCATCAGATCATCAGTTTCAGTTTTTAAATCCATATTATATGAATATTTAATATGGGTTATTCCAGTGATCTTTTTCTTACCAACACCAACTACTTCCAGTGGAAATCCCATATGGAGGATTTATTAAGAAGTAAAGGCTTGTACCAGATTACCTTAGGAAAGGAAAAATTACCCATTGATGATGATAAGAAAGTAAAATGGGATAGTAGGAGTGACAAAGAACATGGACTAATCAGAATGTTCATGTCTCTTGATTTAAGATTCCACCTTCAAGAAATTTATGACCCCGATGAAGCTTGGGAAGAGCTTGAATTTGTGTTTGGTAAACACAATATTATTCGAGCACATCAGTTAGAAAATAAAATACCGACTTTAATTCCAATTGATTTTTCTTGCATTGAAGACTATCTATCTAAGTTTAAAACACTTAGAATTTTATGTCAAGAATGTGAGATAAAGCTAGAGGAAGAGCATTGCATCTATATTATTCTTTCTAAGCTAGGTAGTGCATATTATATGTTTGTATCTACCTTTTATGCCATGAGAGAGGTTCTAGGGAAAGCTTATCAAAAACCCACTCTTGAGTCCTTTTTTGATGCTTTGATTAAAGAGCAAGATAAGTTTGTATAACTTGGAGTGATAAACACTGCATCTACCTCCAACAAATCCTTAGTAGCTCAGTAAAAAGATAAACCCAAGAATCCCAAGAAGAAAAATCCTCGCCACAACAAGAAGAAAAAAAATGGTCCCAAACCCACTCAGACAACTTCAACTCCTAATGGTGACAAATGAGAAAAATGTAAAAATAAGAAGACTGACAAACATTGCAACCTTTGTGATAAAGATGGTCATGATGAGTCTAAATGTTTCAAGAAGATAGCAGATTTAGAAGCAACGATGAAGAAGCACAACATCAGTATTGATTCTACTTCTTCTTCTTCTCATGGACATGCACTTTATGCTTCTGGTTTCTCCTTCGATGCAACTTCTACTTCTTCTTCTGATGAGTGGCTTATTGAATCTGGAGCATCTTATCATATGGCTAAGGATAAATACATATTTTCTACTCTAAATGAATGTAACACCAAGCAAATATTTGTTGGTGATGATATATCTCTTAGTGGTGTAGGATCTGGAACAGTTCAAGTAGATAATGGTCATTTCAATGATGTATTATGTGTTCCAAGTCTTTCTTGTAACCTTCTATCAGTATATCAAATCACTCATTCATGTGAAGGTAAAACGATAGAGTTTTCACCTCACCAAGTTTTAATAAAGGATCTAAAATATCCTAAGCATGTTCTTGCAACTTGAATTGCTGATGATATTACCAGGTTGTACAAGTTTGACAACTTTGGGTCATCATCTTTTCCATCAGTTTTTGTTTCTCATAGAGATGACTTGAGCAAACTTTGGCATGAGCGGTTTGGTCATCTAAACTATCGCTCATTGAAGAAACTGTGTAATCAACAAATGGTGACTGGTCTTCCTCTTGTTTCATGCATAGATGGTGTTTGTGTCGGTTGTTTTCTCAGTAAACATCATCAAGACAATTTTGACAAACGTGCCTCTTGGCACACCTTAGGTCCTTTGCAACTGGTTCACGGTGACTTGTGTGGTCCACTTTCTTCTCCTTCTTTTCCTGGGTGCAAGTATTTCTTAACTTTCATTGATGAATTTTCCAAACATACTTTGGTTTACTTATTAAAACTTAAGAGCGAAGTTTTTGACAAGTTTCTGGCCTACAAGTCCCTTGTAGAAAATCAATCTGGACATCAAATTTAAAAGTTAAGAAAAGATAATGGCGTCGAATATATGAAAAATAATTTTACAATTTAATGCACTACACAGGGCATCCAAATGCAACACATTGTTCCATGTACACCACAACAAAATGGTATTGCTGAGAGAAAGAACCTCACATTAAAAGAAATGGCTAATTGTATGATCCAATCTAAGGGATTAAGTCTAAAGTATTGGGCATAAGCCATCAACTGTGCAAATTACATAGTAAATCACACTCCCACAAAGGCTCTTAAAAATATAACACCAAAAGAAGCTTGGAATAAAATTAAACTAGATGTAAGTCACTTCCGTGTATTTGGCAGTATAGCATGGGCTCACATTCCTGATGAAAAAAGGAAAGCATTGCAGCCTAAAAGTGAGAAGTGTATATTTGTTGGTTATTCTGAAGATTTCAAAGGTTATAGATTTCTTCAACCACATTGTAATGAAATTATTATTATAAGAGATGTTAAATTTGATGAAAATCTCTTGGCCTACGAGCCTAATTCAAAGTTTGTGCATTCTTCGGCCTATGATCCATCTTTGATGTTTGTGTCTTATTTTGTTCCTATTCTGGTTTCTTCTTTAGATGATGATAGTGAGGATGAAACTCCACCTCCTCCTGCTCACCTTCCTCCATATGAGTCCATTGAACCTGAACCAACACCAACACTTCTACTTCATAGATGGGCCTGTTCAACATGAGAAGCAATTGGTGATATTATTGGTGATCCTTTAGATCAATGTTGGACACATTCTCAATTCAAGCAAGCATCTTCTCTTTTGGCTCAAGTTTCAAATACTAGTGATCAAGAGACATTTGCAGAAGCTTCAGATCATCTAGATTGGGATACAACAATGAATGAAGAGTATTTTTCTTTGATGGAAAATTATACTTTGGATATTGTATCTCTTCCAAAAGAAAGAAAACGTGTCAAATGTAAAAGGTTCTACAGAACTAAGTATGAATCAGATGGAAGTGTTGAAAAACACAAGGATCAGTTAGTTTCCAAAGTATTTTCCCAAGTTGAAGGAATTGACTATAATGAAACATTTACCCCTGTAGCCAAAATGAATTCCATCTGCCTTGTTCTTTCCCTTGTTGCCTCACATAAATGGGAGGTCCATCAAATGGATGTTAAATCCGCCTTCTTGCATGGGGATTTCCAAGAAGAAATCTACATGGAACAACCTCCTGTCTATGTCCATAATGAATCTAGCCTTGCTTGTCTCCTTAAGAAATCTCTTTGTGGTCTTAAGCAAGCTCCTCGAGCTTGGTATGCCAAAATGGAAAACTTTCTTATTGACACTGAATTTTCTAGATGACATTTTGATCCTAATGTCTATACCAAGAAAGTAGGAATCCATATCATAATCCTTATCCTTTATGTTGATGACCTTATCTTCACTGGTAGTGACTCAAAACTTTTAAACCATGTGAAAATTATCCTTAAGAAGAAATTTGAAATGACAGACTTAGGCTCTTTGCATTATTTCCTTGGCCTCCAAGTTTTGCAAACCAATGAAAGAATTTTTATTTCCCAGTCTAAGTATGCTTGTGACCTTCTTCATCGCTTTCACATGGAATATTGTAAACCAACCTCTTCTCCCTTCCAGTCTAGAATCAAGCTTGCTTCCACCTATACTTCTCTCGAAATTGATGCAACCTTATACCATTAGTTAGTTGGTGTCCTCTTATACTTGACTAATACCCATCCTTATATTTCCTTTTTTGTTGGTATTGTTTCTCGGTATATGCAAACACCCCATGAAATCCATTGGAAACAAGATAAAAGGATACTTCGGTATGTCTAGGGTACAGTTAAGTTTGGGATCCATTACAGTTCAGAGGGGACTCCTTTATTGGTTGGTTTCACTGATTCAGATTGGGTCGGTGACCTTGATGATTGGAAGTCTACTATAGGTTATGTTTTCATCCTTGGTTCAGGACCTGTCACTTGGGCCTGTAAGAAACAACAGGATATTGCACTTTCTTCAGCAAAAGAAGAGTACCGAACAACGATAAATGCAACTCAGGAAGCCTTGTGGATTCGAAAGATCCTTTCAAAGTTTTGATTCTAGCAGCAACTTCCAACCAGCCTTTGGTGTGATAATTAGAGTTCCATCAAGCTCACTAAAGACCCAGTTCAACATCAACACAACAAACACATCGAGCTTCACATGCACTTCATTAGAAAGCTCATTCATGATCAAGTTATTGAAGTGCTCGTTTTCCCTACAGAAGATAAAGTTGTATACATTTTCACAAAGTCTCTTACAGAAGCGAAGTTTTCCAAACTTTGATCTATGTTAGGAGTTTAGGAAGTTTTCATTAAGGGGGGATAGGATCTAATTCCTCTTTCCTTATCCTATTGCGTCACTATTGTAAATCCTTCAATCATATCCCAAGTTGTTCTTAAGGGGGGATGTTAGGATATTTAGACACTTAGGAGTTAGTTAAGATCTACTTGGT
>SNQJ01S0037998.1:0-13457 GCA_010110895.2 Picea sitchensis
TCTGTTGTTTTTCTTTCTGTAGAAGCCTTAGGCTGATTGGAACCTTGAGGATGGATTTCCCTGATGACATGGGATGAATTATCCTTGAGGTGGAGATGGGAGGACACTGATTCCGAGGAATTTTCAAAAGAGTTAGGGGAATTAACCACTTGTTTTCCTTTATCAATCTCTAGTTCGAGCATATTAGTTTTAATCTTTTTTCTTGCATGTGAAGAATGGGCTGGTGAGGTAATGAAATCAACTTGGGAATTTGGATTAAATGGCGACAATGGAGGGGGAATTGGAAATGATACTATAGTCCAACCATAATGATGTGCAACAGGTTGATAGATGATCTCTTTCCATCCATCATTGGCATGTGGTTCTGGCTGCATAAAAACATGAGTGGGGGGCACAGATACCAAAGAAATTTTGGTGTGGTTGGAAAGGAGGCCTCTCAGGACTAGGTTGTAGAATTCCTTGGCCAACTAGATTGAAAAACCCATATTTGAAAATATGATTTAGTTCTTATGGTTCAACATCAAAATGTATTGAGAATTGTGGCCTTCTATGGCCTCTTTGCCAATTATTTCCTCTACCTCTGTTTGTACCTCTGTCATTGCTACCCCGCTAAAGAAACTCATCCTAAAGCGATATTTCAATCAGAATATGAAAACTTTTAACAATCCATTTGCTAATACTCTAGCTAAATAAAATCAAGATGTTGGCTCTATCATTTGCAAACAAAAGCATATGCAATCCATCCATTAACACAATCTCACCAAATCCAATTTAATAGTTAATTGAAATTGAACATGGAATGATAGGGTCATTGGGAATATGAGGGGGTTTATAATGAACGAAAAAATGGTAGCATGGACGAGAATAAACAATGAATATTGTTCAAGAAACACAGAGTCTTTTTCCTCCAAAAAAAATATCTCTATGTCACAATTTCCAACCCAAAATCATTATCCAATCCTTTTAAATATTTTTAATTTAAAAATTATATTCAAGATAACAAAACATGGATAGATAAATGTTATTGGGAAGGTGGCAGGCGTATAATGAACGAAAAATGAAATAATGAATGGGAAAAAATAGCGATTACTGTTCTGTTACAAAAAATAACATTTATTAACTTTAAAATCAACATTGCCAATATTTACAAAATCATTTGAATATCCATTGTTTTCCATACAAAACTTCCAACAAATTTGTTTCTTCCATAACAATCTTTTAAACTTCACACACAGGATCCACAACCTAGAAACAATCTTTTTAAATACCGCAATATAAAACTCAGGTGAAATCAATATGATTATTAAAAAAAAAAAAATTCATTTCTCCTTATTAAACTATCATAAATTTCTATAGGAGATTGCTTACAAAACAATTTAGCTCAGTCATAATCATACAAAATGTCCCAAACATCATGCGAGCAAGAGAATCATAGAGCTATCCTCTTTCTGTTATATAATATTCACATCACAACCTCCAATAACAACTACAAACAAACCAAGATTCAAACCCCCTACGACTCTGGTGGGCATTGTTTCCATAGCATTTCTTTTAAACTCAAAAATAGTTCAAACCACCTCGTAGATCAATAAAAAACAAGCCATAGTTTTGTAGGAGATACCAATCTTTCCAACTGTTGGGTTGAATATTTGGACAAGACTTTGAAAATAGGTCTATAATATTCGCATGTCCACATTATCGGACGAGAAAGCAAGGTTTGGGACTGACAAATAGGAACATACCTCAAGGTATGGTTGCAAGCAGAGACAAATATTAAATTCCCAAAGTGATTGTAAGATAATACACAAAGATCCATCACCTTTTAAAATAGTGGCAAGGATAATACAAAATGACTACGAGACTTCGAAAGTGCGGATACGCAGTAAGGATACAACACAATAATCACAAAACCGATTGTGGGTCAAACAATTCAACAAAATTTTGAAAATGAATTTTCTTTTATTCATTCGCCTATGTATTGGAAGAGGAGAAGAGGCCAGGAGAAAACATATATGTGTAGAGTTTGAAACGTGGGCTGCAGACAAAGAAAAACCCAAATCTTTTCCTTCAACAGAAAGCAGGATAAAACACACATGCCACCCACAACATCCAAGATGTGGTAAAAAAAATAAGACTGCACATCCTCTAGGGTGAGGGTGCTACGCAATAGTCACAAGACCCAACTATATATTTCCATTTACAAAGGAAACCCTAAAAAATAATCATATGAAATGAGAAAAACTGAATCATCTTCACTCACAACTATTTTCCAACTACCACATCATAGTAATATCACCTTCGCTCCAGGAATATACAAACACATAATTCAAATAGAATAAAATTCCAAACACTATTACCAGTTTGAAACATTTTAATGCCAACATGAAGAAACCTAATTCAAAATGCGAGTTATATGGCCAAAATGCCCACAGTAAATCCATTAAAAGCTTCATAAAACAAACACATTCCACATGCAAACTACAAGAGGAAACAAAATAATTTTATCTGGAGCAGAGATGACCATCATGAATGTTGAGATAAGAGCCAACATACCTGTGAAAAGAATGTCAGAAAGCTTAAGAGAAGAGCTATTTTTCCACCAATGACCAAGCACAATTGAGGCACTGCCAAACAGAGTAGAAAAATGAATGTGAGGAGAAATTTAAGGTGGTAGCTTTGAGGTATGGTAAGAATGATGTGTAGTAAATGCACGTCACTTCCCTTCCTTTATCATTTAATTCCATCAACCACAACAAAAAATAGAACGCTTCCAATTTTCAAACAAAAACTTATTCCAATCATAGAATATCACCATCGCATATCTAAACGGATATAACATAAAGTTCCATTTCCAAATTCAAAGTCGAATCAACCCCTCATATGAACTTCATAACAATAATATACCCATTTAACACTTAGCATCAAAATAATATGTCCCACATTTCTCTCTAGTGGGGTATCATATCTAACATAATAAGTATTTTCCCATGCATGGAAATATACCATGAGTGGTGTATTATTGATATTTGAAACACTATATCAAAACCTAAGGGTAGAAAGAGTGGACTAATATGTTTAATACAATAAACATTTCTTTTATTTTGAAATAAAATTGCTAGCACCCTTATCATCCATTAGTTGCACATGTAAATAGGTTAGGATTTCCACTCTTATTCTTTGAAACTATGAATATTTTTTGTAAGGTAATTAGGAGCGCAAATAAGAAGAGCGCCTTCTATCATTGCTTTTATCAAGGGGTCACACACACACACACACACACACACACACACACACACACACACACACACACACATATAAGTAATAATGCATTGCAACCTATTTACAGGCATGAACAGGTGAACATGGTGCATGAGATGCATGCTATAGCCATTGGAATGCACTAGATAGTTTTGCACGATAGAATTGAGGAAGTTTCCAAATTAGATATATGCTATATGGATATAAGTGTGACTTTACAACAAGGTATGTCGCAGCAGAAGTTGGAAGGATATAAGATAAGATAGGATGGGGTCCTCATGTATAGACATTGAGTCTATGTACCAAATGATCAAGAGTTGAAGATCTTGATATTGTCAAAGATGCATAAGGTTCCTTATGCTAAACATCCAGGTTACCAGAAGACGATTGTCACAGTCAAGAAGTAATACTTTTGGCGAGGTATGAAAAATGATGTTGCAGATTTTATTGCGAGATGTCTCAAATGTCAGAAGGTCAAGGCTAAGCACAAACATCCATCTGGTTTGCTACATCCCTTGCCCATTCATGAGTGGAAGTGGGAAGTGGTGACCATGAAATTCAACGCATAAAGCAATAAACATTTCTTATATTTACATGCGTGAAGTTGTTAAGTTACATGGTGTACCTAGTACAATTGTGTATGACAAAGATTCCAAGTTCACCTTGAACTTTTGGAAAGGGTTATTTAAGGGATTTAGAACAAATCTAAATTTCAATACAACATATCACCATGAGACAAATGGTTAGACCGAGAGGGTAAACCGGGTGATTGAAGACATGTTGATTATGTATGTGATGGATAAGACATCCAAGTGGGAAGAATACATTCATTTGGTAGAGTTTTATTACAACAATGGGTATCCAACATCCTTAAATATGAGCCCATTTGAAGCACTTTATGGTAGAAAGTGAAACACACATGTGAGTTGGGATAACCCAACAGATCGCATAGTAGTTGGTCTAGATCTACACTAGGAATTGGAGGAGAAGATGGTAAAGATAAGACAAAATTTAAAGCCTACCCAAGACATGCATAAAATAGTCATAGATAAAGGAATAACCCATAGATAATTTAGAGTGGGTTATCATGTGTTTTTGAAAGTAAAGGCCAGACACATTTCCCTAAAGTTGGGAAAGTTTTCTAAGTTAGCAGCGTGCTATTGTGAGCCATTTTAAATCCTTGAAAGGATTGGTCATGTTGCTTATATGCTTTCATTTCCCGCGTCCTTATGAATTCATAATGTTTTTCATGTGTCATTGCTTAAGACGTATTTACCTGATGCTAATCATGTCATTGATTGAATTGTGATTCAAGTGGAGCCAGAAGGTGGATTTCAAATGCGACTGATTTGCATATTGGATTGGAAAATCAGGCAACTCCAGAATTGATTCATGGAGTTGGTAAAGGTCCAATAGACCTGGTACAGTCTTGAGGATGCAACCTGGGAGCACGAGGGTGCTATGAAAGCAGAGTATCCTAATAATTTTTATGATGTTTGAAATTTTGTATGTACATGTGTGTATGATGCACTGAGGACAATGCATAAATAAGGGGGCGAATATTGTAATGTCCCTGATCCTAAACCCTTTGTAATTGTACATACGCTGGTGAGACGATTATTACCAAGTGTAAATATAATGTATATATAGGTTGGTGCACCATTCATGCTTGATCATGGTGTTGCACGCATCAAAGTAAGTGTGCAAAGAATTGTTATAAAGACAGGGTCCACACATTTTGTGTGTTGCGCGCACCTGGGCAAGTGCGTACATTGTACTGTTTTGCACACACTTGGGTTAGCGTGAGGTAATGACCTGGAAGTGAAAAATACTAATTTATATGTGTGTGTGTGTGTGTGTGAGTGTGTGTGTGACTGTTTATGTTTTGAGTTCAGAGAGCCTATGTTATTATGAGGCCAGTGAGCTTGGATGCAGATAGGCCAGTGCACCTATCCATGTAATTGTAATCATGATTATTAATATAATATTACATCACTGCACATTAAATGAATCAAAAGAAAAGGGATGGGGGGCCTAATCGACCGAAAAATGGAAAAAGGGGGGTGATTTGTAAGTCTTGGGGAATATTTTATAATATTTTCGGGAAAAGTATAATCTCAGATATATGTTATTTTATCCTAGGTTCCCGAGGGTAGGGAAAAAATCACTAAGTGGATTAAAGCTACTTTTGGAGGTGACAAGTGTCAAATGGAAGGCATGCAATATATATTGCAGGCTTAGTGTATTTTTGGGATTATGTCATGGGAAAAGATGGAGGATTTGTGAAGAAATTCATGTTGCAGGATCTCGTGTCCAGAAGGGGGTTGGACTGTATGGAAAAAAAGATTATTACCTTATTTGCAACGAGAATGTTGTAAGGAGTTATGGGGCTATATCTAGAGTTTCACTGTCGAAGAGTCAGGTTGACAGATTGTGAGCAGTCTCTCTAGGTGAGAGACTGGATGTTGTGGAGTGGTTGTCAGACTTGTGAGCATACTCTCCAGGTGAGATTTTTGTTGATAGTTGTTCCCTGGTGCACTGAGCATTATTCACAGGGCTTGGAGACTTCATGTATGACATGTTTCTAGTAACCCTAGGAAGGGAAGTGGGGCAGCCGGAGGATTGTTGAGAAGAGAAGGGGAACACTTCCTTGTGTGTGACTATTGCATGGGGAAGGAGGGATTGTGGGATAGTTACAACAGTGGTCACTTAGGACTGGGAAATTTTGTTGTGTTTCAGAACATAGTTGTTGTTAGGAACCCTTTTTTCTGTGGTGGAGTTGTGCACCATCTCGGGGGTGACCTGTTGCTGAACGATTATGAGAAATAATGCCTATGGCTGGGAGGAACATTTGAGTCAAGGCCACAGTTGGTGACTTTCATTTAAGATAAGTGTTCCTTATGTACTTGTCTTGGTTACGATGTGCATTTTTGTATATGTTTGACATGGCTTAAATTCTTGTATGTGTTGCATATAAGTATTTGTTTTTTTTTTTTAATTGCTACATGCTCATGTAAGTATGGTTCTTATAGCTTGTATTTTTAGTTATGCATGGATAAGACCAATGTAGTTAGTGTTTCCTGTTAAGTTAACTTTGTGATTTTGGTTATGAGCCATCAAAAAGAGGATTGAGAGGTTGGGTGTGCATGATTGTAGTTTTTGTGCATCAAGAGGTTGGAATACATGTGTCCATTCAAGGAGATAGATCTCGTACAAAGTGAAATCAGAAGTGGTGCATGATGCCTAGTTGGATGTGCATGCAGTTATGTTGTGTGATCAGTTCGATGGTGCATGTAGTGTGTTGACGTTGTTCTGTACATGGGTTGTAAGACCTAATGTTCAGTTTATATAAGACCAAAAAATCCCACCAGACACCGGCCCTTTTGGCATCACCTTCTTGCGCATATGAAGTCTCACCCGAGGTATATATGGGGACTGAAAGAACCAAGATTCTGCAGTAGTAAGGGAATGGGAGGAAATAATTTGGTTCATTCTTTCTTATTATGTTGTGTGCATAAATCTATTCTGTTTAGTTCTTAACTTACTCATGATTCAGATTCTGATTCTTATCATGTCCCAAATTACTGTATAGATTTGTTACTGTCACAATCATCAATAATTGACCCATACTTAACTATCCTACAATGCATGTAAATAGTATTCTTAACCTAACATAGAAAAATAGACAATACGAGATTCCGTAACATATCTTTATAATTCCTTTATTCATCCTTCTCAACCTTTGACTGCTACATTCAAGAACTTTGGAACTCATTATAGATAAACAATTACAATACTATAACATAACCTAATCTATCATAACCAAACTTCATCACAATAGTACTTAGTTGAACCAACAACAACAACAACAACCCCTAATCTCCCAACCCGTTACATATTTATACCAAAATCTAATGCTAAAACCCCTAATCTATTCATCCCCAAAAATGTCCCATTACAATGCATGACCATCTCAGTTCACCGGTTGTTCGACGCCTTTCTTCTTCTTTTCAACCTTCATGCTGCTTTTCTGTTGTTCTTCTATTTATGGAATGTTTAGCTGTCATTCTCATGTTATGCTTTATTATTCGATATTTATTATTCGATCTGCGTGTTGTCTTCCTTTTGTGCACTTTCCTGCTGGATGTGCCTTAGCTGCGTGCTTTCTATCTTTCCTTTTTCTTCCACTAACTTTTCATATACTTAGGATTTTTCCTCAAAACTTGATCAAAACTACAAAAACTATTTTTAAGACTGCCTATCCAATAGGCCCCCAACACTCACTTGTGGCTCATCTTGAGCCACTCAGGCCTGTTTCCTTCTCTTTCATGACAAAATGAAGTTTTGAGAGGCAACCTTTACTCCCTCTACCTCTTTGATGATAGCGACCTTTGTTGTTGTTATCTCCTCTGCTCCTTGTGTGATCAAGTTTGTAAGTTTTTCCTCTTCCTCCATGGCTGCTTGCTTGACCCTACCTTGTACCATAGCCAAATATCCAATTACCCACAATTCCTCTTCTTGCAGTGGTCCCAATATTTGTTTCTGGATCTTTTGTTGATCCCTCATTTTCTCCACTTCTACCTATGCCTTCTGTTGAGACAGAATGTCTATCATGCACACTATGGGTGGTAGTGTAGCCACCATTTATGCTACCTATTGTGCATGTTCTTGCACTACCCTTAGCTTGGCATCTATGACCTTCATCTTTGGGTCTTATATCAACTCTATCCACACCCGTGCATTCTCCTCACAAATTTTCACGCACTTTCCCTCAATCTTTTTGATGTTGGAAACTACTGTGGTTATCATTCTCTTTCTACCTTCATGCACCTCTGGTGGCGATCCTGACATGCTCCTTAGCTTTAAATATTCTATTTGTGATCAAAATCCCTTAATGACTTCACAATAATCTACAATTTTCCTCCATAGTCTCTTCGACTACTAGGGGAACTTATGGAATTTATTTATACAACTTTTGGACTATTTCTTGTGTCTTCTTCGCCATGCTCTTGGCTTCATCCTTTTCCATGAATTCATTCTTGGATTTCTCCTCCTGTTCCTTATGCTTCTTCGCAATAATCCTTATAGTTTCTTCCTTTTCCCACTTGAAGGCCTCTTCCCACCTAATGGAGGCCTAAGTCCGGACGATGGCTTCAGGGATCATGTTTCTCATGGAAACCTCATCACTTCTATTAGAAAAAATAATTATGTTAATCCTCCTCTTCTTGTAATCGTCTTCTCTATCGATAATCTGTTGAGGTTTCTTGAACCCGATACCATCCTCCTCTTTGCCTACGCCCCTTGGTAAATCCTTCAGGTTCAGTTTGGTCGTCGTATAAGAAGCCAATTTCTGGGAAAATTCTCTTTTAGTGGGACCCTGATCCATTTCCTTCTCATTTACTATCATGAAACATTCGTAACCCCCGAACCTGTTACTGATTTCGTTCAAATATGTGTGCAAATTTACATTGGAAGTGATGTAAGCATCTGCATCTGATATGCTCTCAACACATGAGTATTTTTCCCTATCCAACTTTAGAATTGGTTGTTCATTGGTAATGTCATGATCCACAAACTTGAGGCCAATAGTATTTCCAAGCATATCTTCTTCCCTACTCATCCCAGGGGGGACCGATGGTACTGCTAGCATATATTTCCCCATTCGTCTTTGGTGATAGGTTCCTGAGCTGACACTGTGTGTGTTCTCTAGAAACTATATCTCAACTTTGTTTTCCTGTTCACTTGGGCTCGCTCTTATTATCTCTCATTGATATGCACGAATGATTTACACTTAACGATCTTCTTATGTTTTTGTGATTTTGTGCCGACCCTACCTATCCCATACTACCTTAACTAACTTGTCCAATCTACCATTGTGGTTGCTGAGTTGTTCCTTAATTTCATCTTGATTACAAAATCCATTGTGTGATTTATCTCTCGTACTACCGATCTGTCGTGATTTCCATCGAATTTTCCCATTTAAGACTTATCCGACGCTTTTATGACCTGTCACTCTCGTTGTGTAACCATTATTTCCATGCTTTATTGTTTTAACGGTCTTGTCATTTCCCATTTGCACATTGGTTCATTGTTGTTTTATCTGTATGCATCATAGTCTGTCTCGTTTGTGTCTCATCTCCTAGTTTGGAGTAGTGCTATACTGATGTGTGATGACCATTTGTTTTGAGCATGTTCCTATGCCTTGGTACTTGAACACTCTTTTTTTTTTCCCTATTTATACTTCTTATTTGTTTTTCCTTCTTTTTGTTGCCTACTATGATACAACTACTATAATACATGTATTTCGATGCAACCCAAATTATTGTGTAGCCTATCGGCTATCTCTATATAGTTTCAATCGACTTCCATTCACCATTCCTTCCAAGACTTCTCCATTCAAGGTTTCCAACTACGAAACACCTGTCTCTGTTAGTTTTTGAATCACGTAAGGTCCTAACTAGTGCATTCAAAACTTCCCTGGATGTTGCATATACTTGTTGTCGTACAGTAGTACCAAATCTCCGTTTTGAACCTTTTTGTTTTTTAATTTGTCAATCATGCGAGGCCTTCTCTCTAGATTTATGAACCTGCTGATGGAATCCTGCTACAACCCAATCCTCCTCAAGTTGTACTAACTGTGCCAACCTCTCCTGTATTGCGCGCATATCTTATATCTCTGTGATTACTGCAATGCGCATGCTAGGAAAAATAAACTCCATTGGAATTACAACTTCTTTCCCATAGAACAACCTAAAAGGTGTTTGTCCTGTCAATTTCTTACTTGTAGTCCTGTAAGCCCATAATACTGTTGGAACTCTTAAGTCCCAACCATCTCTCCCTACATTGCAAATATTTTTCAAGGAATTCTCCAAGATCTTATTAAAATATTCCACGGTTTGATTGGCCTGAGGGTGATATGGGGTGGCCTTTTGATGATGAATCTGGAACTCAGTCAATGTTGCAATTGTTTTGTTTTAAAATTGTGTCCTATGACCACTGAGTAATATGCACGGACATCCAAACCTTGTGACTACATTTTTGAACAGAAACTGCCCAACAATTTCCACAATAAAGTCTGTAATGGGGGTTTCTTCTACCCATCTTGTCAAATACTTTGTCTTAGTAATGATGTACCTTTCCCCTGATTCTCTTTCTTGTGGGTTAATTGTCTCCACAAATTCTATGGCCCATTTCTCAAATTCTTGCAATGTAACCTGTGGATTCAAAGGTATTTTGTCCCTCCTAGATGGATTTTTCACTCGTTGGAATACATCGCATGAATGACAGTGAAGTGTCAGCCACCAAATCCATGCATATAAATATTCTATGTGGTTTTTCTCCCTGCATAATGTCCTCCAACAATTCCATCGTGTGCTTCTTCAAGTATTACTGTCCTTTCATGCTCCGACACACAATGTCTCAATATTCCATCTGCACCCATCTTTTATAAGTTCCCTAGAATAAACTGATAATATGTTACTTTCACTACCATTTTTTTCTTCTGTGCTATATTCATCTGGGATGGAGCCATGCATGTGTTTAGAAACTGTACGATGTCCAAAAAATAATAATAGACTATCCTTACTGCAAATAATTGCACATTTGGGAAGATTTCATTTAAATTTCCTGCATCTTCCCCTGGCAATATGCATGATAGATGATTTGGTCCTGCATTCAACTTCCCCAGTTTCACAATGACTTCAAAGTTTTATTCTAGAAATAATAAGAGCCACCTACATATTCTCCCCCCCAACACTGGCTTGTGGACTAAGTATTTTAATTCAGAATGGTTTGTATACATATTAAAGTGAGACCCCAATAGATAATTCTTGAATTTCTATAGTGCATAGACCATCGTCAATCCTTCTCATTTTTTGGTTGTATAGTTCTTCTATGCTATATACAACTTCCTACCTGCAAAATAAATTGGGTGATCTATGTCTCCTTCCCTTGGCTGGGATAGTATTGTGCCCAATGCTATGGACGGTGCATCCACCTGTACATGAAACTCTTTGTTCCAATCTAGAAAAATTAAAATTTCCATGGTCACCAACTTTTGTTTCAGGGTGTCCAACCCCCTTTGACAATATTCATACCATTGAAACTTCGCTTCCTTCTTTAGTAACTTCTTTATCGGTGCTTTGATTTGCACATATCCCTTGGTAAATTTCCTATAATAACATGTATGACCCAACGTCTCCCTCAGCTGTCTGACTGATGTAGGTGGTTCTAACTCCAAAATGACTGCAATGTTAGCTAGATCTACCAATAGTCTATTTTTGCACACTATATGTCCCAACATAATTCCAAATCATGCACAAAAAATGCACTTTTTCAAGTTCAAAAAAATATGACACTGCCTGCACCGATCCAACATAAGTCTAAGAACTTCTATGTGATCCTTCAGTATATTAACCATTGTCAAATCATCCAAGTAGACTTCTAGGAACGTATGGATGGACTCCTTGAATTATGAAAATACTGTGCTGGAAACAATTGCAGGGGAATTCTTCAATCCGAAGGGCATGATCATGTACTGATAACTTCCCCATTTTGTCACAAAAGTGGTCTTGTGTCGATATTCCTGCGTGATCCTTATCTGATGGTACTAAGAGAATCCATTTGTAAAAGAGTAAGTTTCCTGGCCTCCTACGTTCTCCAGTACCTCATCCATAAATGGTGTTGGAAATGGGTCATGTAAGCATGCRTCATTTAACTTCCTTAGATCTACACAGATCATGATTCCTCCTGTATACTTGTCMTKTACCACCATTATACTGATCCACTCAGATTCTTCTATGGTTCAATGATTCATGTGTCCAACATCGTATCTATTTTATCTTTTTCCTTCTCCTTATACCTCGGCTTTAGCCTGTAAGGCCTTTGGTGCACTGGCTTATCTCCTGGTTTCAGTGGGATCTTCATCTCGCCTAAGTCTCCAACTATTCCCTTCATCTCTAAAAAAGTCTTTGGAAATAGGTCCTAGTATTCCCGCAATAAGTTTTCAATCTTCTCAATTGTCTCCTCACTCCAATAGTTCTCTATCTGCACCAACTTGGGATTCTCTGTCATCCCAATGGTTACCTTCCACGTCTTTATAGGTTATGTATATGCAACGATTTTGAGCTCTGGTCCTTCTATGGATCATTCTCCTTCTGTCTCAAGTATCTGTACATTCCTAGGATCCTCTTCATCATATTCTTCCTTGGATACATTATAGGATTCCAGTAGCTCACAAACAATCATCTTAGCTTTGTGCTCGCCGCATACTGGGATTACTTCCATCGTCTCTTCTTCCAAGAAGATATTCATTTGAATATCCTATAGTGCTGCATCTATGGATGGGGATTCATGTTCAAATGTAAACGTGATTTTTAACCTCTGGATCAGTTCTTCCCATCTTGTTGTCTCCCCCCGTATTTCCAACTCCAAATACCACTTCTTCAAAATTGTGTCCAGTGTGTGTTTAAACCTATGCATCCACTCTGTCTCTGGTGTTGAACCCCACAAATCCATACACTATTCCAAATGACTTGCTATGTCACTCTCCCATGTATATTTCTGTGCAATGTTTTCTCCCTCAGTTCCAAATCTTATTTGCATTAGTCTCCTGCATTGTAACCAATCTTTCATTTCCTCTCTGTGTGCATCCCACCATCTGGATGGTGTCTCTTTTAATACCAAATCCAGTTCTAAGAACCTTTTATATTTGGGTACCTACAAATCAAATGATTTTAAAAACATACTTATATAATTTAATCCATCATACCTAGGCAATTTACACAACTCTGTTCCAATCTAGCGCACATATCAGTTGATGCACGCACATTGTCTAGTTGACACTTTGTGCATTCTATATTGCCAATGCTCTAGACCTTCTTCATAATCTGACGCAGATGAAATGATACTTTGCCAACTCAATGCACCATCTTCTATCGCATTGACATGATCCTCCATCTGTGTAGTCATGTTATATAAATTGTCAATGTCATTCCCTCTTGCTAGTTCTATGTATCTCTTTCCTTATGATGGGTCCAAGGGTGAAATATATTGTTGGAAAAATACTGAGAGGGGGGGGTGAATCAGTGTTTTGAGATATTAACAATTTTTCACTTTTCTTTTACTGAAAAATATTAGTCTACTTTATAGAGACCAATTATTGTATATTCTTATGAAAACAGTAGTGCATCCAGGGATTT